>VUQG01043942.1:35877-50918 GCA_015106755.1 Etia nguti | reverse complement strand
ACACCTCGCACGAATGTCATCCAAACTTGTGCATTATTTATTCACATGACATCATTGGACAATTTTCATGTTTCAGCGTCAGTCGAGGTTATTTAAATGATTTTTGCCTTTAAGAACGGGGAACTTCAAACGCATTAATAGTACTGAAAATGTCATCTGCTTCCCACACAGTTGACAACACGATCAGGGTTGTACGGTTGTAGTGACCAAACAAAACAAAAGAAAACCCTGTCACACAAACAAGGTGCCAAAAAGCATCAAGTCCCATCCACTCTGAGGGGAAAACTTAAGGATGTTTGGGTTTCATCTTCTCTTTTTGATCCTCACTGATCTCTCTGAATGTGTTTCATCCTCTCACAAATGTCACATCATCCACTGCACAGGCAGGTAAATTGGATTGTGTGCTACAGCGGGTAAGGACCATCTAAGTCTGTTAAAAGACCGTAAATGCCTCTTTCTTCATGAGCTCACTTTCTCCCAGGGGTGAGAGAGAAAGGATGAGGTCAGCAAGCTAGAATCCACCCCCACCACACTATCAGCACAGCCATCAACATTATCCCATCTAGCTTTTTACATCTCCGCCATTGTGCCTACCTAGTCTGGCTCCATACCTAAAGAGGGTCAAGAGATCAAAAACAAGCCTCCAGGTGTTTCTGAAAGAAATCTGAGTGCACTTTATTAGTGTGAATGCAAATCTTTGTGGGCCCTGCAGCCCAATTTAAATCAATTATAGCAGTGAAGCAGTAAATGTGAAGAAGGGATTCAATTTCACTAGCTCCTAAATGCCTGCCATTATTCTTATTGGGAAAAAGAAGTTTTCCAGAGTTGAAAACAAAGTCTCATTGTAAGGTTCAAATAGTCTGAGAATCAGTCGTTATCTTACGGGCATTGTGTTAAAGATTTTATCTTATGGGAATTGATCCATATATTTATTAAGTTAACAGAAATATGCCGTCCCCACAAAATCATGTTATCAAATGACCTACAATCTTTTCTCCCAGGTGACAACGGGGAAAAAAAAGCCATCTTTTGGTTGTCAGTATTTCATGGAGCTTTACTAGCTCCCAATATCTCTTCCCCTGCCCTTTCTTTTCTACCTTTGAATTTTTATCTCCTGTCATATCTTTCACTGTAGCTGTAATGTTTCTTCTCTTCCCCTTCCCCTTAGTCACACCTTCCCCTTTTTTCATCTGCACAATCCCTTCAATCCAACACCTCCTCTAACCCCCTAGCGAGTATCATATTGAGGATACATCTAATTTTTTTTATTTCCATCCCGACCAGGGTGAAAGCCAGAACTCAAAGACAGAGACTAAGCAGTAGATGGAAAAATCATAGATGAACAGACATGCACGCTGTCAGAGTGAGCAAGAGGAGGACACATGGGGAGCACAGAGGGGAGAAAAACTGAAATGGAAAATCTGGATCTCTCACCCAGATGAAATCAGAGACAGACTGACAGGCACACAATCAGACAGGTATATGGTGACTGTTGTTTTTTTCATGCAAAAATAAACACAGTTACATAACAGAAAAAGAAGCTCTGCATTTTTCTTTTCATAGAATTAATAAGGCTGCCTCATTATAACGGGCTAAATATAGATGTGACATTTTCTCTGAACTCCAAGCTTCACTCAGATTTTGGCTTTAGTGTGCTATCATTTATGAAATTTGACAAACACAAACAGGCTACAGGTTTCACACATACACAGTGATACACACATATATCAAAGCCTTGAGTTTAATCTTTATGTCAGCATGAGCATTCGCCTTGAAATAAGGAGGTAGTGACGGGGGGGTGGGGCAACGCAGACCTGTAGAAGCAGCGGATTTCCATAGCTTCATTTGCCTTGCATCGACTGCCCTCATTTGGTGGTTGGTGTGCATTGCATTCCATGTGCTCTTTAAAAAAGTAACAACACACCGAAGTCCCATTTTAATCCACAGTTAACTTACTTATCCTGCAGTTATCACAAAGAACAGGGCAACTACAAACAAACAAACTAACTAACTAAAATAAACCATAGAGGCAATAATGCGAATCAGCCTAGTAAAACACACACCAGTCTTTACGTAGCACCTGTAATACAGTCACATTAAGGCAAATTCAATTTCACCTCAACTCACTCTTTCTTATTGCATAAAGGTGTTTGCTTCCGGGGTCGGGCCCTCCAGTGTTGCCATTGGTGAGGTTCACTTTCTGTGATTGGCTAAAATCTACTAGGGAACTTTCCCACCGCTACCAATACCCTTGTTGAACTGTGAGGTAAGAAGACTCCCGCAGCAGAAAACAGCGACAAAAAAACCAAATTATTTATGACGTAATACCTTCATAATGTCACCATCACCCTATGAAACGTCTGTGCTCATCACTGCTTCCCTACGCTTCTTAAAACCACAACTTTTAGAACAAGTCTGCCTTTGGCTGGCTGTGCTGCACGCGACAGAACAAAGTTGTCATCCATCATCTCCAATCAAACGCTGATCCGGCGTTTCCTGCAGTGCTGATTGGTTAATTTACGATTAGGGCGGGCGCATTCTTGCTGTCCACCAGGCAGCAGTGACTTCAGTATTTTGCCGCGAGGAGCTCATGTGACAGATGAAACCCTCACCTGGAGCTAGACGGTCGTCCACAGGTAGGCTGCACGTTTCTCCAGCTAAGTAATAGGCCTGTGTAATTGTGTGTCTGCATGAACTGCATTAGTGCTGATGCTAGCCTGGTGGTACATTCCTTATGTACTCCCCAAATTTTAGTACTTACCCTGTGGCTCGCCCATTGTTGAGAGCAGAGTAATGGGTAAATGAATCAACCCCCTCCTTAAGACCCACTAAGAACTAAACTAGCATTTTAACTTTAGTTCTTGTTTTATTATTACCTTGCAGTGCACCTGTTTAGACAAAGGCTGTCCACCCGTTATGAAAAGCCTGAAAGCAAAATTTAAAAAGACTGAGGTAAGAGCCATCTGTTGTGGGGCATCTTGAGTTTTACAGGTGGGTATGTTTTAAAGGAGCACACCTGTCTGATATGCGACTTCAAGTTATTTGGTTTTTAAATTAATGTTAAGGTGTTGAAGTGGACCGTGTTATGTAGTCATTTACACAGTCCCAGGTTGCTTTCTGTGTGTATGTGTAATGGGGGGCAGTGGGATTTGGTGTCATTGAGCAGCAGGAAGGCAGGACTGTCTCCAGACTGCTGCTGTAACCAGAGATCTCAGGTAGCCCTCAATTATTCACATGTACCTGCACACACACACATACACACACAAATAGCTCCTATTATCCTGCTGTCATCCTTTTTCATATGAAAGCTGTTTAAAATGGTAACTTTCCTTTTTAAATAAGAACCAACAGAGAATTATAGCAATCCTCTACACGATGCAGTATGGTGTATTCAAACTGATAGGCTGCACTGAAAGTTGCTGGTTTATCTAACTAGACTGCTTGTGTTAGCATTTTCATGGTGGTGATGCTTTTAGAACAATTATAGGCTCTTTTTGTGTGCTGTATCACCCTGACTTAGTGGCAATGAAGGGTACCTCTTTAGGTGAGACTGTGTGTAGTAAAACTTAACAATCCAAGAGGTCCAGATGGGTAAAATGGCTAGTTCAGGCTGTCCTGTTGTTGCGGTTTGTACCTATTTGTGTTTGTGTGTCTCGCTTTTCCCTATAAATGACGTCCCAAACCTGCAGAGCAGCGTGCAGCTTATCCAGCTCTCTTTTCCTGTTTTTGCTGAGTCCTCACATCGCACAGGCCCTACTCTGAAGCTGCAGAGGCACAGATCTGTGACGCTGACGCCGAGGGGTACTGTTGGAAGACCTGGCAAAAAAAAAAAGCTAATAAAGAAAAGAAATGAGGTGGCTATAGAGAGGAAGGCACAAGAGAAAATGTTAGGTTAGAGAAAGGAGGGCAGTGAGGAAAGGAGGGGAGAGTATGTGTGGTGCAGTGGATAGACGGGCTATGTCTCTGCTAGCAGCTGGAGCAGGACGAAAGGATGCTGTTTTAAATGTGGAGAGGGAGGACAGAAAATAGCTGTGTTATGTGTACGTGTGTCACAGTTTATGTGTGACAGTCCTTCATTTTCACTGGAGGTATGATTTGACGAGAGCATTAAATTCTCTGGTATGTAGAGCTTTGCTGTGTTTTTGCTCTGACCTCTAAAGGGTAGCTTAAAGAAACTTAGGAGTAACTGATTTTTTTCTCGATCATTTGGAGTGTGTTTGTATTGTTATGAAGCCAGGTGGCAGTGTGTATTGTCAGATAGGAAACACGGCGGTGGCTTCGTATACTGTAGCTGTATTTAGTTGTGTGTGACACCCTGTTAGCAGTATGGATCCTCAACAGCCTGTTTATAGCCTGATGAAGAGGTTCTGTCCTTGTTTCAGCCTGCTACCACTGCCAGTAGGTATCAAATAGAAATATAAGTGATTTTTTTTCCCTCCATAGTTTATAATATTTCTGTATTTGAGTTATTTTGCATAAACTATAAAATTGTTGTGCTCTGTTGTCTTTACAGTGTGTTTTTTTTCTTTACTGGATCATTATCACTAGTTGTTGCCCATTCTAATTGCTTCATATTTCTCAGTCATCTGTTGTGTTGAATGGCAAGAGAAGTGGTACGGTATCAGTTTTCATGGTGACCTGTTCTCTGTTTTGGCCTCCTCAGAGTCAGGACTGGAGTAAGAGTGATGAAAGGCTCTTGCAGGCTGTGGAGCAGAATGAACCGGATAAAGTCTCGGCTCTCATTGTCAAAAAAGGTCTCTGTCCTACCAAGCTGGATGCTGAGGGCAAATCGGCGTAAGTTGAGTGCCTAAGTTTTACCTTACAACACTGGAAGCAAATTGGTTTCTTTGAGGGACAGTTTGGAAAGTTCTTATTTTAATATGTGCTATTGGTGATTCTGGGTTTGTAAAACACAATTCCCCAAACACGGCTATCGCTGAGTGTTAAGAAGGAAAGATATTAAAATGATTAATTACTGTCTCATCTCTGGATTGTGTTGTGCTGATCAGTTGTCGTTCTCTGTTAGTCCTGTTTTTACTTACTACCTGTTTAATGTAGTCTTGTATAACCATAACTGTTAAACTCCTTCAACTTGTTACTATTACTATTGTTGTCTCAAATTAGAAGTGGCAGGATTGAAACTTTGATACAATTTGTGTTCCAACAGGACAATGATTCCAAACACACATCAAAACTGTTTTTGGAATAGATAAAGCAGGCTAACTTTAAGCTTCTGGAATGGCCGTCCCAATGCTGTGCCCTCAACCCTGTTGAAAATTTGTAGCCAGGTAGTGCCAGGAAACCAACCAGTTTAAATGAACTCTACCATTTCTGCCAAGAAGAGTGGTCAAACATTCAGCTAGACTTGTGCCAGAAGCTTACCAACAGTTGCCAAAAGTGCAACTTAGAAAATTAAAACAGTGAAAAAAAACTGTTCAAAGAAATCAATAAAAACCTTAAATTACCATCACATTTATGCCCATAGTTAGTGAATGTCAATCTGTGACCACAAGTGTAAATAAAAGCAATTTGAATCTTGAGCTGAAACTTAACTGATGAGAAGGATCACTAATTGTGACATTTTGCAATAGAAATGCAGATATAAAAGCCATTTTTATTTTTATCCTCTCATCTGTAAGACGTAGTGGTGTGTCCTGTTTCTTCCTGACAGGTTTCACCTCTCTGTATCCCGAGGTCGACTAGATTGTCTGGAGGTTATCATCTCTCATGGAGCAGACATCAGCGTCACCGATGGGGCTGGTGAGGAATTTTATTAAACAGAAATATAGTTCTATCCTGTAAGCCATTGGACTGTTTATAAAATATCTGTAACTGTCTGACTCCAGGCTTCAGCGCCCTTCATCTTGCAGCCAAAAATGGCCAATCTGAGTGCTTAAAGAGACTGTTACAGGTAAAAAAACCAACAACGACACCATAGCTAATCAATTAATTAATAAAACCATTAATAAAATAATGGCCTGGCAATCATTATTTAAATATTTATCCAGTTACCAATGATGCATGCTTGTTTCCTCTAACAGGAAAGAATGGCAGTAGATTGCACGGACAGCATTGGTAGGACACCACTCCATCTTGCAGGTAGCAGTTACAGCATAAAAGGATTACACCAGTTTATTTAATTCCATAACAGTTTGCTTTTGCTTTTATTGATTGTTCTGTTTAGAAATTTAGTTGAATTTAATCATGTCATTGCAACACATACTATATGCAAACTTTTAATTGCCTGAACGCTGGTTATACTCACAGCGGTCAGTGGCTGCATGTCCTGCACTGAGACCCTGTGGGACTTTAAAGCCAATCTGGATGTCCAGGACACTGTAAGTTTGACAATTTAGCTGTTTGGTTTGCTGTTTTTGCTGACCAAAAATTCATTTTATTTTTATTCTTTTTTCAGGAAGGGGCCACCCCTCTGATATTGGCAGCCCAGATGAGTAGAGTGGAACTCTGTGTCTTTCTATTGGGTCGAGGTGCAAACGCAAACATACAAGATAATCAAGGAAGGTAGTGAACTGTTACTGATAATATCCCAAATATTCTTTTCCTTGCATGGCTTGGTGAGCCAGTGCTATGACTGCTTTGTGCTTCATTTCTTGTTTCTTGAAATCTTTATGGATGGAATGACTGAAGTGTCAAACAGGTTGGAATTTCGCATCAATAGAAAGTGGCATGAAACCACTAGGACCCTCTAGCTAAGCTAGAAAAAAAAAAAATTCTCTTCAGGATTACTCTCACAGCAGTCTGGGTCTGCAGAAAGGATTCCCATAGAATTACTCCAGTAGTCGAGTGATTTGGAGGGATGCAGGTCAGGATCTCCAGCTGGGGCAACAGCTTTCGGGTTGGCTTTAGATGGCCCCTTGGAGAGGATTACTAGAGAACAGTCCTTTGGTTAAAATTAACAAGAGGAAAGACACAATTACTTCTTGCACCATTTTTGCATAAAATGAAAAACTGCCATATCTTCTGCTTCATATTGAGTGTCCTGCAGTGTGTTTGTTTTTTGTTTTTCAAAACACATCCTGACTTTTATACCTGGAAACTTTGAACAAAATGAAAAATTCAGTTGTTTTTTAGCATATTTTATTTAGCAATGATTGACATGCCAAACGAGGTAACTCTGCACAATATGTAAGTGAAGGCCTGGAAAGAAATAAACATTCTCTAATACTTCTGTAGTTTCTTTTTGTATTGCGTTCCTCATCGTATGTATTTTTTTTATTACCTTGTACTTAAATATTGTGTGGGGTCACAGGTCTGCGTTGATGCTGGCCTGTGAGAGTGACAGCGTTGAGACTGTAGAGGCTCTGCTGAGAGGTGGGGCCAACACACAGCTGGTTGATGGCCTCGGACACAAAGCTACTGACTACAGCGTAACCACCGGCAACCAACGTATCATTCAGATGCTGCAGGATGGAGTACCTTCAGGTATGAAGCCAAGTCTTCTTTCAGTAGTGTTTCCCTTTGCTTTTGTTCTGAGATCTCAAAAGACCTGTCTCAGTAGTGCAGCTCAGATAATCAATCAAATTACTGAATGTTTGGGAATGGTGAAAACACAGCTACTCGGATCCCCACTGTAACACATGGTACACAGTGACTTTCCAGAGATAATCAGACCCAGAGTATGGTTTGAGTTGCTGTGATGCTCCAGATCCAGACATTCTCATTGCCCTCCTTGGAAAACAACTGTAATAGAGGGAAGTGGATCAGAAGGACAGCTGGGCGTGATTGTAAAGTGGGGCATAAAAATGAAAAAAGGCTGCTTCTGCTTTTATCCCTCGACAAAGACTTAGCTGATAGGGTACATGAAAAACAGATGTTTGACTTTTTTTGAGAAGATGAAGGAGGTAATTTGGTGTGCACACGATGCCTGACCACATTGGTTCATAATAATTTGAGAGATTTTCATAGATTTACTACATGATACATGAATGGCACCTATATGAATTGCATATTAGAAAGGGATTTCAGGGCTTTGTCTGCATGTTTTTCTAGCTGTTTTCTGAGTCTCTGTGCAGATGAGGTTTAAGTGCTTTAATGTGTTTCTTTCCCTATGCATACATAGTCTCTGAGGGCGCAGGGGAGGAGGTAATGTTGCATATCCTTGTGCTGCATCACTCCTTCTATAAATGAGATCATGGCTCACTTTGGCAATCATATTGTGCATGTTTTCCAATATGAGGTCATTGGTTTTTTTTTGTTTTGTTTTTTGTGCTGCTTTCTTTCTGTTGGCTTTCTTTCTCTTTAGTTGCAGACCTTTTGTCTTATCTTGATCCATTTTCCCTTTTGTTTTTTAAGTTGAGTTTGATCTTTGCTTGCTTGTTATCACCCTCTCACCTCCATGCAGCCTTCCCAAACCCCCTCAGGCGCTTCATCAGTGCAAGGGGGGACTACCCCCCGCAAACGGAAAGCTCCTCCACCACCTCGGTCTCCTCTTCAGGTACTGTAAGAAACATGTTAGTGGGCAGGAACAGGACAGGACATTTCTGTATTCAGTATTGTCAGCATTTACAGTATCTCCTGTACCCTAACATGAAGTGATATCCGTTTAATAGTCGAGAAATATTAAGATTTTCTTTTGCTTGATTGTAGGAAATAAAAAGATGTAAATGAATCTGTAGTTTACAGTCTGAAAAAATTAGCAGGTGTCCCTGTTTATACTAATTGTACCATCATTTCTTTGCTGAAATCTCTAAGCTACAACATGGTTCTCAAGACTCAAACTGGATTGTTTATTGATCTCTGTAATGTGATTCTCTTTGGGTTTTTTTGTTGATCTCAAAGATGCAGGGTGGGCCACCTTCCCAAAAGTCCCAGAGTTCAGCTCCTCCTGCCCACTCTCCAGAGCCCCATCAGTCTCAGTCCCCACCTCCCTCTCCCCAGCCTCAAGAAACCCAGCAGTCACCCCAGGTTAGCACTGATATGTTGGTTCATATTTGGCCTTTAAGGGTTTCTTCCTTTTTCTTAACATAAAAGGCAGACTATTATTGGTTTAGTTATTTTGTGTTGGGTTGTTTTTTTGTTGTTTGTTTTAGGCTGAAGACGAGGAGGTGTTTGAGGAGATTCGGCGGCTGCGTCTGGAGAGAGGCCGTCTGCTCCAGAAGATCAAAGCCTTGGAGCAGCAGCAGCAGAGTGCCCTCTCTGCCTTGGAGGAGGTACTGAACAACAGTCTCCTTAATGCTTTGTGTGCATTCCCTTATTTTGTTTAAACCTTGAGTGGTTGAAAGTGCACTGTCTGAATGCAACTGCAGTGGCCAATATTATGTGTATTTGCTCACTAGCTTTCCCAACTAAAGGAACATCTGGAGGAGGCAGAGGCAGAGAGGGACAAACTGCTTGAGGAACTGAAAGCGGTCCATGGTATTGGGGCGAGTGACTCTGAGGACCTGGATGAAATGTTGGACTTCCCAGGTATGCGATCCAAGTATTTGTGAACGTTCCCGTCCCTAGCACAGAGCGTGCATGCGCTTCATGCCGGTGTCATTGCTGTGCCACTTGGGTATTCTTACGTCTGTCATGTGAGGGAGTCACGGTGATTTATTTTTGTCATTGTTTCTTTTGAACTTTCGCTCTAGAAAAGCTGCTCTCCAAGCGCTCCAGAGCCTCCCCTGCTCAGGATGAGGCCTCTTCTCAAACGGACATTGACTCAGCCAGCCCCTCTCCTGCCCCTGCAGACCCAGGAGCTGTTGCTGAGCTGCATAAACAAATAGAGGAACTTACTTCCCAGAATGCTGAACTTGTTCTGAAAGTTCAGGTCAGGCAGCATAAATGCATAAATACACAGCTAATGCATAAGTACCTACTCTCACACATGCACAGACACCATTTTCATGCCTTCATTATGTTGGCTCATTAACAAGGATAAATTATTAGTCAAAAGAGTATTAATTGGTTCCCTGGCAGGAGATAAAGATTCTGTTTCAAGAGTTGCTGAGTGTCCCTCACTCAAGCATTAGTCATGACCACTTAAACTTTGGGACGCTTGACTTTGGTGCACTAATGCACCCAGGCAGTTAGTTCATTTAGGTATAAATAGAACACAGCAACATCAGATGTAGACATGGAGGCATTTTGCAGGCATTCTATGCTGACCGGGTCATGCTGGTTGAAGTTAATCAGAGCTTATTAGTGCTGAAGGTTTTATGAAGCATTCTGTTATAGTGTGATTGTTCATTCACCACTGGAAACATGAAAACAGGTTTAACATGAAAAGTCCAAACTCGATAAAGACTTAAATAAACTGAAGTAAAATTGAATTGAAGTGGCAGTATATGCTCATGTGCTCAGCCTGTTACAAAAACATGTGGTACTCTAATGACACTACCTGAATTTTCTGTGCACATTCTGTTGGACTCACATATTGAAGCTAACTGAGTTTTTAATAAGCTGCTATAGTTTCACCTCTGTTGTGTACAGATGTTGGAGATGTTTGAGAAGGATGACACAGACATGCAGACCTCCAGTGCGGACTTTGTCCCGCTCGTTCAGTATGAAACCCTGAGAAAAGAGTATGAAACCCTTCAGGAGCGCTTCTCTCAGGCCCAGGCTTCAGCAGAGGCTTCCAGTGTGGAAGAGCAGCAGTAAGAATTTATTTTAAATACTAACATCAAACTAGAGTCATAGGAAAAGTTCCCATTCACTGGGCCTTTATTCTAAAATGTGCTTGTTTACAAATTGAGTACTCATGACATAAGGTTTCATGACTGCTATTGCATCATGTGTATTATTTTTCTTTGAAAAAAATATAAAACCTCATCTATGTTGCAGCTAAGCAACAAAACACTTCAATAATACACTGATAAAGTGTTACCTAATTCTGAAACAGTCACTCATTTACACCCTTGTTTGTTTAACAATAAACTGTATGTCACTTGTTTTCATAAAGTGTAGACAATAATTATAATTTCTTAGAATTGACTTTCTTTTTTTGAGGACATCACCTTGTGTGCTGGTTGTTTTCTGTAATAGCTAAATGTCTTCACTTCAAGTCTCTGTTGTTTTGCAGTGATGATATGCGTTCTCAGGGAGGAGCTGCAGATTCAGAGAATACAGAAGCTCTGAAGGAGAAGCTGCGTGAGCTGGAGGAGCAGTTGGCCTCTTCCAAATCTGAGCTGGAGGAGCTAAAGGAGCAGATGCGTGTCGGGGTGCTTTCTGTGGAGTGTGGTATTGGGGATATTGCTGCAGCAGGTGCTGGGGCTTCAGAGGAGGGCCCGAGCCAGGAAGCAGAGCAGCTGAGAGCCAGGGTGACAGAGTTGGAGGAGGAGCTTTCTAAAAGAACGGGTGAGGCTGGGGGTCAGAGCAATTCGGACAGTGACATAATCAAACAGCTGACAGAGAAAGTAAAGGAACTCCAGGCTGCTCTGGCCCAGAAGGAGTCTACAAAAGAGGAAGAGGAGAAAGAAGACAAAATAGAAGATACAGAAACAGTGACGTGCCTACGTGACAAAGTTGCTAAGTTGGAGGCAGCCCTGGCAGAGAGCAGGATATCAGAAAAAGATGGAGGAGGAGCAGGAGATGGAGATCAGGTCCATCGCCTTCAGGAGCGTTTGCATGAGCTAGAGGGAGAACTGAGGAAATGTGTGCCTCGCTCCGAGCTGGAGGAGGTGCAGGTGAATCTGGGGCTCCAGTGTGAGCAGCTGGCAAGGGAGAGGGCGGATGTGGCTAGAAGGCTCAACGATGCCCTCCTTGAGCTGGAGAGACTCAGGCCTCCACCACATGGAGAAGAGGAAGATGAAGAAGAGGAGGAAGAGCATTCGGAGAGTTCAGAGCCCTCAGTCATATCAGGTATAACTGATAATGCGGTGTCATTTTGCATGAATAAAAAACCATTGTATTTAGTTCACAGGTTGAGTTCATGTGTTAATATTTGTGTCTCTGTCCAATCAGAGCACTCCAGACGCACCTTAGCAGCAGTGAGAGAAGAACTTGAAGTAGCGAGGCAGGAAGCAGCTCAGGCTCTGGATTGTCTGTGCGCCGAGCGAGAGAGCCGGGCACAGGACGCCCTCCAGCTGAAGGACGCCGTACCACTTGCGAAACACAAAGAGGCGCTCTCTGCGGTGTCAGAACAACTTGCTCAGACACTGCAAGAGCTCCAGGAAGAAAAAACCCTTCGGGGCCATGCTGAGGAGCAGGCTGCCTCACTGGAGGCTAAACTGCAGGCCATGCAGGATGCCATTCCCAAAGAGGAGCATGAGAAAGTCAAGGTCAGCAGAAATTTACAAATATGATAATAACAGATCAAAAGGTCAGTGATCAAAAGTAGCTGATAAGGCAGGGCTCTTCTTAAATACAGAGATGTTAAATATAGACTCTGCAGAAAAGGCTTGATGATAAATGGAAGGTAAACCATTCCCTCCACTTTTAAAGAACACGTTCACATTTTTTCATTAACTTAAAAAGAACATAACTCGCATGCACAATAAAGACAGTAATAAGTTGCTTTAATTGTTCTGTCAAAAGCTGATTGTGAGTGGACAAAATCTGCCTGCAGTGAAAATTAATACATTTTATCTGAAGCATGAAACTTCAGGTCCTGAATGATGCCTCCATTTTTTTCTGAAAAATATTTAATATTAAATACCATGAATTACACATTGGACATTTGCAGTTTCTTTAAATTGTGTATTGAGACATGGAGAGAAGTAAGAGCTATGCACATGTGCTTATAGTTGACTTCTCCTTCTGCTTTTAATTGTATTCAGCCACAACTTTTGAACAAACAGATCCCTTGTTAATGAACCTTGCCATCTTGTACATTATTAAATGGCATATAATAATAATAATAATAATAATAATAATCCTGTTTTTGAATTTCCACATTTTAGAAGTTTGTCTTAAATGCACACATGGTCAGACGGAATGAAATAACTCTTCAGTTAATACTGGCTCGTCTCACAGGCAGAGCTCCAGCACGCCCTGCAGGAAAGTGAGAGTGGTGCAGCAGCAGTTCGTGATGCTCTGACTGAGAAGGAGATGGAACTGAGAGAGCTGAAATCCCAGAAGGCTGCAGAACAGGGTCTGATTTCTAAGGAGGATCACGAGGCCCTACGGCTCTCTATGCAGGCTGAGATCAACGCCATCACGGCCCGTTTCAACGATCTTACTCGTAAACACGAGAAGACCTGCACTGAGGTTTGTGTGTCTATGATATTATGTGACACTTCAGTCCTTTCTGACCTCAGATGTTATTGTTTGCAACAAAGTAGCCGTGTGCCTTGGAGGCCTCCTGCCTGCCTCTACATTATCCTTTCTTCATTACTTCTGTACTTCTTTTTGTTGCAATGATCCATCCTTATATGTACTTAGTCATGTACTAAAGTTGCTTGAGCACTACCAATTCTGAAGTTGTTATAGCAGGTAAACACAAAATATAACAAAACAGCAGAAAACAATACGACCTTCCTGCTAATTTAAGTTTTTTATTATATATTTTTGCACTTAATTGATTTTAATTGCTGTAAAAAAAAAATAATTTCCCAAATGTGGGATAAATAAAGTGCATCTAATCTCACCTTAGGGACACTCCAAATTGAATTTTCCTTCACATATGCTGTTGCATTTAAATAATGAAACTAAATGACTAAATGCAGAGATTTTTTTTTTAAGATGCAGGACTATTGGTGTTATTTGTCTACTGCAGGTATTCCAGGTACAGAGGGAGGCACTCTTTAACAAGAGTGAGCGGCAGGTCGCAGAGTCACAGCTCGCCACAGTTCAAAAACAACTTGCTGAACTACAAGCCCAGTCAACCCATATCCAGGAACTCCACAAAGACATCCAGGAATCCCAGAGCCTCGTGAAAGAGAAGGACCGCAAGGTGAGATGCCAGCTATTCATGACGTTCACGGCTGCTCTTGAAGAACAAGGTTGTGCAAACTGATGTGTCCAATACGTGTACAGATAACAGAGCTGTCAAAGGAAGTGTTCCGGCTGAAAGAGGCCCTTGGTGCTCTCTCGCCTCCGCTCGGAATCACCTCTTCCTCCTCATCAACTCACCATGGTAACCCTGGACAGCAAATGGCTCTGCAGAACAGGATTGCCATCCTCACCCAGCAGCTCCAGGTGATCTATTAGATTCAAAGTGAAAATGTAATCCTAAGCCTGGATGAATAAAAAGGTTTTGAGTCTTTTAAAAATGTTTTAAATGTTTGGATAGATGTAATTGATCTGAGCTTATTCAAATGAACACAACCACAATAACTGAAGTCAGCATCAGCGCACTTGGATCTAATTCTGGGAACAGTTAAAACATCTACACCTGATGACTGGAAAGGCCTGACTGGGTTGTAGACATTGAGCATGTGAGATTTGTACTGCAGTATGATAGTAATATTCTTTTTTTTGCAGGATTGGGAGAGAAAGCACAAACAAGTGGTGACTGTATACCGCTCACACTTACTGGCAGCTGTGCAGGTCAGTTCAATGCACTCATATCCACAACAATTAGGACTGAAATGGAAATTTGTTGAGGATTTGTCTGCGTGCGTGTCTACTTTGGATCACACCACAGCAGTCTTTGTATAATTAGATCACATGCCTACACATTGTTGACCCTGTTGTTCTGACTTTTTAACCCTCAGCTGTAAAAGACAGAGTACTGTAGTCATCCTGCCAGGCAGGCAACGTGGACACCCAAGTTTATGAATGTGCTAACTCCAGAATGATGCAACATAGGAGTTTCAAATTGATACATAGGTGTATCTACTAAAAATCTCGGACAAATTTAGATCTTAGTGACCTTGACCTCAAGGTCGATGTCAAATTGATACCAAAGGCATATCTAATAGGAGGCTGAGGGGTACCATTGGCTGCCACCTGTATTTTTCAGTTGATTTATCTAGATCACAGTGATTTTTAGTGTTCAGTTCATCTGTCTTGAATGTTAATGGAACTGGAATGTGAACGGTTAAACTTTGGTTTGTCCCCCTATCAGATACACATGAAAGAATAAAAATGCACACAAAAGAATAAAAAGCAGGTTTTAAAGAAAAGGAACTCAAATTTCTCCCCCCCCCCCCCCCATGGAA
>VUQG01043942.1:8846-35857 GCA_015106755.1 Etia nguti | reverse complement strand
CCCCCCCCCCCCCCCAGTAGTGTCATCATATTTCTCTACCACAGTAAGGTGTAGACATTTGTTATTACCTTTTGGCATGCTAGGTATAATTTGTTGTTCTATGTTTTTGAGCTGGCTGCATAGTTGCTTACCTTTTAATGCTTTTAGCAGGTAGAAATTGTGTTCTTGACCCCTCTCTTAAAATGGGACAGTTATTGTAATGTTTAGTTGGTGGTTAACATTGTTTTTCTAGTGTATTTTATTATAAAATGGCAGTAAATGGAAATACAAGTATCTTGGACTGCTATTTGCAGTATCGGTTACCTTTCATTACAAGATGGCAGCATCATCGTCTGTCAACAGGGTCGCATGGATGAAGAGGTGCAGCATTTGCTACTCCAGATCCTGAAGATGACACACCAGGGGGACTGAACTTTAGAGCACCTGCAAGTTTCTCTCCACCTCCAGTCCCCTCTACAGGGCAGCATAGCAGCTCTATCACAGCAGCCTGTGGGACCAGTACCCAGTAAAAAGCCAAATACAACTGATCTGCGGTCAGGTATAGCTGCATGCTTGTAATGTAGTAACCCAAACAACCGATAGAAAAATGGAACATGGAGTGCCTTTATTGTGTAGTATGTGAGGAGTTTATGAAAGCAGAATGTGAATGTGACAGAGTGGATATTTAGACGATACCAGAGGCATTGACTTGTTTGTTTTTTATATAATAGTTTTAATTAAAAAAAAAAGATACATTTTCTGCTGTTGTGTTCTTTTTAGTTGGACTGCATTTTTGATCATCTGATGCCCTTCCTAACACAACCCCAGTGGGATTTGTGTCCTATTAGGTGGAATCTAAACATGGATCTTTTGCTTGTTGGTTAGATGTTTAAACTACTACTCAAAAATGACAACCCAGCTTTTTAAATACATTTTATTAACAAAATGTCAGTCAGTTAATCATAGAAGAAAAGGTCCAGGAAATTCCTGAGGGGAGATACAAAAAAAAATGACAATGATCTGGATCTCACTAAAAACTGTTGAAGTTTACCTCATCTTAATGTGCATTTATGAGGCTAAGAACAAAGGAGGGCCTGAATGAACCCAAGTAGCCAAGAACAGAGAGAAAAAAATGGCAAAAAGCAGACAAAATAATTTAAAAGTATTACACTGTCAAAACTGGGGATGAAACTTTGTGGAGCAAAAACACACAAGCAAGTCAGTAAAATGTACAGACAGGGAATAAGGACAAACAATAAAGTGATGCACTTCCCTGAGCTGGGAAAAATTAAGATCCTTCTTTAAGGTGTCTATGACTGACCTCTGACGAAAAACTCCGAGGGACACACATATAAGACGATAACATTTAAGACCATCATAGACAGTATTACTCATTCACCCCAAAACAAGAGCAGCTTCCATTACTGTTTACATGTACACAACTTTGAATCATCCTGAAGTTTGTTCATTTACTCATTGGCATGGCAAGAAAACCGTTCTTTTGCAACAAGAGCATAAATGCACATTATATACACGCTGACACAAACGCCTGTCAGTGTAGTTATTAAGGCACTGAAGTGGGGGAGGCTGGGGAGAACGGGCATGGCTATACTGAGCATTAATGCGGAGGAGTTTTTAACTCAGGCTTTTACAACACATGACTTCCCAAAATAATGAACAGCCCTTACAAACAACACAAATAGCAGATTTAATTGCAAATGCGATGAAACTTCTCAGTCAGGAGAATGTATCCATCTCCACTGCACTGATAAATACACTAATCAGCCACATTAAAACCATCGATTGTGTAGATTTCGTTTGTTCCACCAAAACGGCTCTGACCGATCGGTGAAGCGACGGGTGACGTTTTGGGGTGCGCCGTGTTGTCTGGCTCTCTGCATGGAGTTGGTGCAGTGGTAGTGGTGGTGTCAGCCTCTGGATTGGGCTTGTTCTGGCCCATCTTGTGGGTGCTCAAACATAATCTGCAGGGAGGTGGGCTGTTTCAACAGCTTGCACTGTTTGTCATGTTCTCCAGCCGTTCCTGAGGAGCACACTTGAGGTCGCTGTTACTTGGGACTGATCTTCAGTCGTGTTTATGTGGTTAATGTCTCGAGATAACTTCCACTTGAATGCCAGGACCCAATGTTTCCCAGCTAAATCAGCGATGTGCGCTTTACCTGTCAGTGGTTTTAATGTTGGGGCTAATCAGTGTATCATGATTATGCTTTTTTGTTTTTTTATTTGATTTGAGGCTTAAAATAGCTCAGAGAAACAATAAAGGCTTTGCGGCTGTTATAAATTCAGATACTGCAGACCTTGAACATGAACATTTAACAGCAGTCTTTACATTCTAAACACACATTTCTCTCAGTGGCAGAATTTTCATTTCCTGCATTTGTACTGAGATGAACTACTGAATGTGGAACTAGACATCTTGTTTTGAATTTTTTTGCGCACCAGAAAATTAGTGACAGTTTTGTTCTGGTGATTCCCAGAACTGGTCGATTTGAATAACCTGTGACTTACTTGCAAGTTGTGGTTTAAAGGAAGCACTTCACAGTTACAGGCTTTTCTTCACTGTGCATTAAATCCTTTTGTGATTTCCTGAGGTTAGGTCCTCTCCAGACAGGTTGTCAGTTTAATTTTTGACCTCGGTTGGTGATTATCCAGCTCGGCCACAGCACAAACTGTGGATCCTGGTTGGTTTGTTAGCTTAATAACTGCATGCTGAGGAGTTTATGACAGATGAGGGATATTTGGTTTATCCTGGTAGTCAACAAGCAGAAGTACAGGGATACATCAGATACTGCACACTCCTTAGAAGGATTGTTCATGGGAAGAAAGTATTGCTGATATTCTTTCTTCCCGTTGAAAAATCATCCCATAATGAGTCCTAGATTCTGTTTTTATGTGATTTGCAGGGACACATAGGAATTTAGCGCTGTAGAATGAGAGAGAAAGAAAGATTACATAATTTCTACTTAGATCTAGTGTAATCAACTGTGTGAATCTACATAATCTACATGCTAAAATGTGAACCTCACCTTTGCAGGTAAAGACAAACTGAACACCTCAACAATGTAAAGAAATAGCAATGCTTCTTAAAATTATGACGTTAGCATCCACTCATTGCTTTATGTCTGCATTATAATTCCTTAAATTTGTCATGTATCTGGTTTGAAAAGTACATAGAGTATACTGCTAGCTTACAGTCCTACACAGGTCCAGGTAATTCACTGCTTCCTCCTGACACCCCGTTTGAGATGAAGCTCACTTTCTGCTGCTACAATAGGCAGCTCATTCTTCAGGTGAAACGAGACGAGGTGGGTTATACTCTCAAATAACATGTCTTTGGTCCGGACCTTTTTTGAAGGGAAAAAAAACCCAAAAGGAGTATGCCAGTGTAACTTCATAACAAAACAAATAACCAGTGTGATTTATTGAAACTACTACTTAAGAGACTCACCACTCCTTCAGGGTCCACTAGCAGTAAGTGTTTAGGCAGGCCACGGTGTAGGCCGCTTAGCACATACTGGCCAGGATTGGTAGTGCTCTCCCTGACCAGAAAATCTCCGTCCCGGCTCAGGAGTTTTTCTGCTTCTCGTCGGCTCATCCGGCTGTGGTACCAGGGCTCCCGGCGAAGCTGCTCCTCATTTGGAGCAACAGGGGCTCTGCGTCGCGGAGGGCTGGGCCACTGATCCTCCAAGACCCGAACACCTCCCACTCCTCCCTCGGCACCAGAACCTCCAGATATAATGGACCCAACACCTCCACCATAGGCCTCATGGAGTTTCAGGGCATCCTCAAAGGGCCCTACAGGGAAGAAAGACACTTGAGATGTTTCACAAGGTAGTGGTTTTGTTGTATCCTCATAGTGTAGTGTCTACCTAACAAGCAAAAGATCCGTGGCTTGATCGTAAAGGGAATCTGGTGGGAATCAAACATTGGAGAGAAAGTCTGGCTGCCGTTCTGTTATATATATATATATGTCCGAAGATGTCATAGGCAGGACTTACTCATGTCAAAGAGATCCTTTTTGGGACTCTCTGGTGCCCTGGTGCCTCTGTGCCCATCAGGACCCTGTGTGAGTGAATCCAGGTTTTCCAGACTCTGGGTGTTAACATACTGATGCTCCTCATAGTCCCTGCTGCCTGGAGGCTGACCGTCAGCACACAAATAACCATCTGATGTCAGACCTAGGACAGAAAGGTGCGCACAAAATGTGTTTCATTCACTAGTATCTGTACCATGCTACAGTATTGTTTGCTGCTAATGGAAACAATTGATTATATAAAAGAAAAAAATCACAAAATGTCACCTATAATTTCCAACTACTAAAAATCTAACTATTATATTCTATATTTTTGAAAGGAAAAAGTTAATTGTCATACCTATCTTGATCATCCTCCTAGCATCAGTCTAGTTAAAGATGATAAACAATATGAAGTATGAAGGGGGCCTCATTAAAAGATGCCAAGATCCTATTTCTGTTAATTAAGGGGGGAAAAGGCTGAGCTTCTCTCTCTCCCTCAGGCAATGAGGACTGTGATGATTAGCTTTGTAATACAATAAGGATGGAAAAAAAAAAAAAACAACTAACCTCCTTCAGAGACAATTTGACATAAATATATACACAAAACAAATCTGACAGACCTCATTGTTTAGTATGTGACTAGAAAATGTTGCAACTCATATATTTAAAAAAAAAAATCCTTCGTTTAAAAACCTGTTTGAAATCCCCCCAGTTAAGTACATCACCTCTATATAACAACAACTGATAATAACAACTAATCTAAAAGGTCACAACAGGCCTGTATTATTTTTTGTAGCTGTTATAGCTGCTTCCTGCCACAGGATGTCTCACCTGAGCCGCAGGTTGTCTCAGTGTCCCAGTGAAGCTCATAACACAGCTGACCAGGCTGGTGAGATGCTTGATCTCTCCTGGCTGGTGAGCTCATCTGCTAACACATAATCACACCACAAGAACACAACATAAATACATCTGGATCTGTATAACCAAGAACTCTCATCTCTTGTCCCTGCATAATGTAGTTTCGAAGCACTCTATTTGAAACATTAGCTGCAGCATGTCACCCTGTTGTGAACAAGTTGCAACAATGGAGGCAATGGGTTCTTTCACCTGATAGGCTACAGAGAACCCGAAGCCTCTTTGTGTAATCGTATTTGTCTTAGGCAATTATGCTGCAGGCACAGTTATGGAGTATATTTTCATGATCCTATGCTTTAATTCCATGTAACAATATGAGGCAGGAGTATGAAAACACATCAGTCACCAGTTCATGAGGGAGATGTCAGAGAGTTCTGTTCTAAACATTGATCCAATACTTCATGATATTGACCAGATGTTTCAGTTCAGTCTGTAGTACAAGCATGCAGGTTTTACAGTTTTACACAAAAATGCACTGGAGTTCTTCTCTATGAAATTTAGAGAAGCAGAAATACACAGTAAAAATACAAAAATATAAATACACAATATGCAATTACCTCAAAACTGGATTCAACTACAGTAGAGCTAAGGCTACCATATCAACATGCAGAGCCTGATTTAACAGCCTTTCTATAGCCATGTCAGGACACTCACCTGAGCTGCTGTCTTGCTCTGTGGTTGAGTGTGCATGTGACCAAGGAGGGTTCCACTAGGCCTGAGCCTGGAGTCTACTACACCCCCAACAGGAGGCTCCTTCCCAGGAATACGATTATAGTAATCTGGCTCAGAGAAGTCCTCATCATCCCTCCAAATTGGTTCTTCTGTCCTGGCAGACCTGAGGAGAAATATACTGTGTGTGTAAGTCTGACAATAGAACTACATGTCCAAATAAAGTCAGCAAAAACACTATTTTTACCACAACTTCCAAATATGATTATGTATTCATTTCTATAATGATATTAACACTACAGCATTAATTTGAGGAGGAAATCCGGGTTCTTAAATTGATTTGTTCCGATCAAGTGACATCTCCACATCCGAAATTGAGAAGATGTTTATTTGAAACCAGGACAGAAAAGAAAAACTGCTTGTCTGGAGTTATTCTGGTAACTTCTGTGGCATCACTGTGGTAGCATCTCATGTGTGAGAAAATCTATGTATTTACAACACTGTAAGACTTATTCTGAAGAAATACAAGAACACAGTATCACATCTCCTTGTAATAAATAAGAAAGAAATCTGAGAACTGTAAACTAGTTTAGGTTGGTGGTGGCTAAGCTCTTTCTGCTGGATGCTTGGGCTGTATACAGTCCTAGATATTTACTGTGCCAAAATATAAACTAAAAGTAATTTCTATCATCTTCAGTATCAGTCTAAAACTGAAGTGTTTTTTTGGTGCTTTTGTTACATGAAGTCATCATACTAGATTTTTCTATCTGAAGCGGTGGGATAATTTATGAGTCATTATCCCACCGCTTCAGAGATATCACAGATTTTAAGGAGAGTAACAAAAACTCTTAATGTCTTTTTCATCTAGTTAAATACGTGAGCATTGGCAGGACTTTCTGTTACCTCTCCACAGATGTCATGGTTTTTGGTGGACTGTGCAGATACTGTTTGAACTGCAGCTCGAAGGCTTGGCCGAGGGTACTGATGACACTTTGGGCTAAACCGTCTGAACACTCCAGGATATGACATGCTGAAAGAAAAAGAGAGAGAGTGTGACGAGTTAAAAAGTTGCCACGAGCCATTAAGATCAAACTCCCGGTACAGCAATGAGCCAATAGTTTAACGGCTTCTACATATGTGGATTTTTAATGAGTCCAAAATATTATTATTTTTTAAGACATCAGCAAACACAATGTTTATTAGCTATTTAATTCCCAACTCCAAAGTATGTTGTGTGGTGCAATAGGCTGATATTTTATAACAATACTGGTTTACGATACCAGTATATTGCAACATTTTTTATACACTTTAATTTTTTTAATAACTGTGATTTTTAAAAATGAAATACTAATATGTTTATAATGCAAATGCTAAAATCAAATGATCAATATTGCTAATAAAATATTGTTTTTAAATGATTTTGTACTGTTATTAGAGTATATTAATTGCATATTAACTGTAATTAAGCCACAGACAAACCACATAATACAGTTAAAGGTGGAATCAAAGCATTTAAAAAAAAAAAAGTCTATAGATATCGCAATAATAATGTTATAATCCACAGTAAAAATGCAACACTGACGGCACTACTCCAAAATTGAATAGACAGTATTTTGCATTACAAAATAAACTTGTTTGCTTAGTGGCAAAATGTATGGAAGGAGAAAGGGAACCTTTTTAGAACATACCTCTCTGATTCACTGGGTCTTTGGACACATATGCAACATAATCAGGTGTGTCCTGCAACATATTGGTTTTGGGGGAAAATCAGCTTGATAAATCAAAACCATCAGTAATTTTTTAAGCTTGAGACTGTTAATGATTAATTCAAGTCATATATGTTTGCATGGGCAAAATGTTCATTCCAACAATTTAATGGAGAGTAAATGTTAAATGCTGCACTCACTGTGTCTCCCCCAGAGGCAAATGAGATGGACTGCAAGGGATGATGAGCTATCACCTGAGACGGAAAGGAAGCCATTCTTTATTTAATCAATTAAAGTACAGTACTGTGTAAAGGTTTTGACCCACCCCTCATTTCTTTATATTTTGCTTCCAAGGAGCTAAACTTCCTTGGAATTTTTTTTAAAGTGGTCTTGAGCAACAGCTCTCCAGGTTTTCTGAAAGTCTTTCAAAGTTTTTCTTTGAACATTGGCTGCTTTTTAACTGTTTTCATGTTTTTTGTTTTTGTTTTTTTGTTAAGCCACCTAACTCCGGCCTATTAATCATTCAAGCATAAAAAAGGCACCTAACTCAAGCGATGAACCACTCTTGTATCTACACATAATGGACAACTGGGCAAAGTCCCAATTAAAGGTTAAGGGTTTGACTCTGTACCTCATAAAAGTAGTATTTATTTATAATATTCACATAGGAGTGTAAAATTGTTCACTACAAACTTCCAACAAAGAAAAAAAATGTATCTCATCAGCAATTTCACACATATTCTACCCAGTGAATAACAATTAAGAGAAATTATGCTCACGTCCATGTAAAGCTAAACCATAGGAATAAAGAAAAATACAAAAATAATAGCTGTCACATTATAAAAAAAGGTCTTAATCACACTGTGGTCATGCAAATACACTCGCCACTTTAATTAAGTATCAGCTAACCTGTCGTGTGGTAGGAATGAGCAGATTAATACCATCGATGGAAATATTGACTGCGATGCTCATGCCTGCAAATCGTAGGTTACTCTTCCCCATGACTGACTGCAGAGCTTTGTTTGGAACCTACAAAATAAAGAATACAATGAAAATTACAATCATATAGTTTCAGTTGTAGATACAGATAAAAATGTCATACTGTATATTAGTTACCAGAAAAACAGCCTTATGGAGCAGCAGAGGTCCTTTCTACCCTTTGTTGTTATTTTAATACATCTTGTGCGTATATAAAATTACTATTGACTGCTTGTTAAAAGTACTATATGTATGTTAGGATTATAAATTACTGTTAACCTTTTTCCTCCAAGCCCCCTTTCCACCTGGCACAGCTTCGCACAGTCTGTTGATGGCTTCCCTAAATAGGAACATAAAGAAAGATTTCAGATCAGACTAAAGATGAATATACTGGCCACTGATTATCAGCCATTTGTAATAATAATATATAAATCATATGGACTTGTGTTGTTTGTGCAAAAACACAGAAAATTCAGTCACAACACAAATGCCGCCCCACAGTAATTGGAAACTTTAGGTTAAACATGAACAGAAGTTTTCCCTTCCTCCAAACAAGCCCATAGGTCGTAGGCAAATCGTAGTTCAAAGGTCACAAAAATTATCAAGTCACAACATTCTTATCTAGCTTTACCATTAATGTTCGAAATGTTAACCCGGGAAAGAAAACAATAACAGTATTCATCTGTTGATGTTTAATAAACTTAATTTAAATCCCAAATTATGGGAGAATAAACAGCATCAGATGAAGCAAAATAAAAAGTAAATAGTGTATTAGACCTCTTTAGGGCATTAGCATTCACATTTATTTTCTGCAGTGCAATTCTCCCTGCACATTTGTTACAAGTTGGCAATAAAACTGATGTAACTCCTGGGAGTGACTGCCTAATGGGCATTTAAAGGGTCTGTCCCCTGTGTGAGCATGATGGCACGGCTGAGGCATAAAGTGGATTTGAGGCGGAAGCTCACACGCTCTCTGCCAGGGGACAGTGGGAACAATGAAGAACCTAGCTGCCCCTATCAAGTGGCTCGTAAATTTTTAAAAAGCAGCATCCTGGGCCCCATCTCGAGTAAAGGTCTTCTCAGGGATTTTTGAAAAACACCACAATGTTCGAATGACTCATGCTGATGAGGGAGCAGGGGGAGGAGGAGGGGGGGACGGAGGAGGGGAGAGAGATGAGCTGTTGTTTTCGTCTGCAGTCTTCCCTACAATAAAATGCTGCACCTCATTTCACTCATTTTGCAGTTAAACGGCAAAAAAACACAGAGAGTACTGTTAAGAGAAGGCACCTTCTTTAAATCCAGGAGCTGAATTACATTTTTGAAATACTGGAAGCTACTGAATGTTTCGTTGTGGGCTTACAGGACTAAATCAAGTTGTGTATAAGTCAGGAAGCTGAAGAATGGCTTGTTCTGAATGGATATGTAAGCCCGGACTGTGCTGCCTTTAAATGATATCCAGCAATTCACATACACATATATCACGACTTTGGCAAACAAAGTAAGGAAAGAACCAGGAACAAAAGCCTCGTGTTGTTAGCATCATGGAGGACTTGAACCTATTTTGAATTTTTAAAAAATGCCTTATATGAGCTACTAGGTGAAAAGGGCCACTCTGACCTTGACCGAGGGGTAAGCACACTTAAATGGGACTTTAAAATCAACCATGACAGGAATGCAAACAAAAAACATTCATCATTGCTGGAAATAATCATGACTCAGTCAGTCACATCAAAACAAGACCAGACGTAGCCACCTTATTCTCTATGGCTACTCCCAGTGCAAACATTTTGTTTTGCTGTTTTGTTTTGGACATCTTCCTCCTTCTCCTCCTCCTCCTCCCCCCTCAAGAAGTTACAGCCGCAGACATTATCCAGCAGGGTGCGTTCATGGGGACTACTGCAGCTTTCCACAGTCATTAACGAACATCATCAATAATAGATCTCCCTCTCCATCACTCCATCTCTGCTACCTCCTCCCCCCTGCACTTAAGCCTTGGATGCACGGTGGGCTCGGATTACCGCCGATCGATTGTGCAGGAGAGAGGAGAGGGTGAGAGACAGAGCAAGGCAGACAGGGAGGGAGTGGGGAAAAGGACTTCTCCCATGAGGTCGAGGACTGCAAAGAACTCTGTTTTTATAACAATAACATGACATGTAGGGCATAAAAACACCAAGTCACAGACATAGTAAGGCCCTGAGGCATAGTTTAATGTGTAACCTTCTGGCCTTTCATGCCACTGAACACAAATACAGTTGCTCTGTTCATCTCTTAACGGTCCCAGACTATACTGCTGTCTTCATCCATTTAGTTCTTGCAAGTGCATGAGTTATTGGACAGCTCCACTGCAACATAAACTAGAAATTCAAAGTTGTGACTCTTGATCAAAAAAGACTAATGTGACAAGTGTAAATCTATTGGCCATGCTAAAGTAAAAGCATTTTCACGCCATGTTGACATACTACTAATAACATAGTAACATATATATATATGTATTTATATATTAAAATAAAATACTCCTCCTATAACTGCTAGTCTAGAACTGTTGCTAGAAACTGGATATCAGGGCGGACACTTAAATTAATACTACACATCTACACTGGCAGATAAGACGGTTAACAACTCACCTTGTCACTTGAGTGCGTGTGGTGAAGTCCAGGGATCGCATTGATTTCAGCACCTCAATGCATCCCATGTACTGTAAAGAAAAAAACAAAGGGGGAAAAATCATTCAAATCTAAGTTAAATCCCTAATTTTTACTTTAAAAATAAACTCATCAAGCGTTCAAATATGTTTTATGATCTGAAAAGATAATTGAATGACGCTATTCAAAAATACAGAACTATAAGCATGCGCTCCATTTAAATTAAGTTGGTATTTTAACTACACCACAACACTTCCAGAAAGAGATGTTACGTTTACAGTATACAATATTCTGTTGGTATATGTGATTACTTTCAACAGTAATCTAAATCAAATCCCCATATAGCCCATTAATGTAGTGTCCTCCAGTGGGAAGGTCCCAGCTGAGCAGCTTCCTAATGCCTGTCAGGTTGGGGTGCTAATGGCACTGTGACTAGATTAGCAGCACTCAGAGCTCCAAATCATGGATAAACTGCAGCTTCTCAGCCCTCTGGGGGATGTGAGTGTGTTTGTGTAAACAATCAGCATGTGAGTATACCCTCTACTTCTTATTTGCATATCTGTGTGATTATGATGAAAAGATGAAGTGGTGAACGAATTGCTTGGCATTTGTTTGCCCGCTATAATCAGTCTGTAAAAACCTACTCAGAGATAACAACTCATTTAAAAAAGCTTCTACCATCTACCATATTCCTGCTGCATAGGTAAATAAACCGCTGAATACATAAAAAAACAACAGATGCGGCATTGAAAATTAATAATAATTTTTATTATAATTATTTTTTCCTGTATTTTTGGCTACACTGATTGAGTCGCAGCCTCCTTAAAAAACATGTGACACTCATCTTAAATCCAATACATTGCTTTGGGGATGTAAAGCACAGCTCTTTGTGAAACTTATTTGGAGAGACGGAGAGAGAAACAGAGTGGGACCTCTGAGCCAGAGAACTTAACGAGCTCACTAACAAGATTTGGACATGAGGGAAGTCTTCCATCAGGGAAATTGTCCCTCTCTTTTTTCTTTCCCTCTCTCTGCCAATGCTTCCATTGTCACAAACTCAATCTACTGATGCAACATCCCTACTTCTATCACCCTATCTGCACTCTTGTCCTTTTGGCCAAGTCTCTTGCACACTATTGCTATGACTACAGGGACGTAGACTTTCCAAGACACATTCCTTAGAAATTTAATAACATTAGCATGTCCTCTTTAGCTGTGTTTTGCTGTAGCGGCTGCCTTTGACATAAATAATTGCCAGTTCATATCATTTGTCACAGCAAAAGATTTCCAAAAGAAGTTCCAGTTTATTAGCCAATGTGATCATATTTTACAACAAAACAACAGCCATGTAGTAAAGGATGATCAGATAAAAGTAAGTGATTAGTCACTCTCTATTCCTGTTTAACTGCGCACTACGCAGAGCATATTCAAAAGTATATGACAGTAAAATTACAACAACTACAGTCATAGGACCTTTCTAGAAACTGCATCAATTAGCAACAGGCAATCACATTACAAATATTTATGCTTGGCTTTGAGAGTGAAATAAGTGAATAGCACAAAATAGAAACAGTTTGGCTCTCTCTCTACAAAGGATTTAGCAGAAGCAGTGTTTTGATTGTCGGTGCAAAAGCCTGACTATCAGAGACGGCAGATGCAGGCCAGACACAGATCTTGACGTGGCTATGCAGCGAGAGAGAGAGAGAGAGAGAGAGAAGGAGAGGGGGAGAGAGAGAGAGTAAGAGCACTGCTAAAAATCAGATTTGTTTCTTTCCCAGCAGAGGAGTGGATATGTATGTGAGTGAGAGAATGAGAGCGAGTCGCTCAGCACAGTGGCCGTGCTACTTAAAAATGGCAGAGTGCAGCAGAAATCAACCGTCACTCTGACACTAATACATGCAGAGACTACGCCTCCCTGCATAGATTTACCATTGAAATGCATGCTGCACATACATGTCTCCTGAAGTACTACTTCAAGAGGCATGAAACACGTTGAAACACTGGCTCTTTCAGGTCATCTGCAATTGTCAGAGGGCAGTTTCTGATGACAACAACAAGCTGTTAAAAGCCTGGTCCCATCATTAATGTGATTATGAGTCAGATATGAAAAGAGCACTTGTTATACATTTCGGAAAGCCCTTCCTGGCGATGAGAGCTCATATGTACTCAACATTTGGACTGCTCCCATACAGATCCAACCATCCTCTTCCACATCATATGATGCAAATGACTGTGATTAAATGTAATTGAATATGGGAATGAATGGTGCCTGTATAATGTTATTAGAAAGCGTGCTTGGGCCCCAGTCTGGGCTAATCAAGAGTCATGTCATTAGTTGGAGGAGGAGGAGGAGGAGGAGGAGGAGGAGGAGAGAGTAGAGGGGCAGAGGTGAACAGTTAGGGGGGATTGCCGAGGGGAGATCTTTGACATCGAGCAATCTGCTCAGGCTGGTAGCCCTTTGTAAACACAGCAAGCTCAGATTGAGAACAAGATTTCTTTGAAACACAGCTTTATCTATATCACTTGAAATGATCACATTCATTTCTATATGTATCAGTTTATTTCGATACAAGTTTAAAGAATAATAAAAAGCTTATTTTGAGCATATTTTCATGATAATGTAATAAACATTTGGTATCGACTATGCTGAGATGCTGTAAATAACATTTTATGGGTAAAACCATAATAATTCATGGCACACAAGAACGTAAACAATCCAGAAACAAAACAAAGAGCAACCACTCCCACAAGCTTGCAGTGGGAGCTTACAATCAGAAGTAAGTTACACGCTCTATAAATACAGATTCTCATTGTTTAAGTACAGTATGATAAATTCTACCTTTGGTAAACAGTGCAGCTGAACCACAATCCTTTCTACAGTCTATACACATAATTTCATGGTTTATCTCTCTCCACCCTGACGCCTGCATGCTGTCTCCCAATGAGCCACGCTCAGCCATCTATCTGGATTAAATTATGTATTCCCCAGTCTTTGCCACATGAGCTGCATAACAAACTGCCTGATAGTGAGGTGTCCTTTTGTCTTCTATGCAGTCAGACAGAGAATATTTAAGTGGGGTCATATATTTAATATTCTGCAATTATCTCTTTACTCATTGAGGAGTACCTGAAAAAGTTACTGCATATTTTCTTTGGTTGTTTTTTATTTCTTTGAAGAAAACTTTCATCAAGATGCATCAAGAACAAAGTGCCAGCTAGCTTACCCTAACAATGTAAGAGGCTCCTTGTCCTACTATCTTCTTGTCAGGGTGCAGCCAGCCTTGAGTGGGTTTGTGGATGAAGCTGCCCTTCTGGTTGAAGTCCTCTCCCCCAAGCCACATGCCTTCGACCCTTGTGCTGCGCGTCATTCCTGATCTGAAGTTGCTGGAGCCACCGGGACTCGCCATGACCTCCGTGGCTCCAAATACGTGCCCCCCTGGACTGGCAGAATTTGCCGCTGCTACTGCTCGCTGCCCCCGAATGGCCTGTAGGGAACAAGGAGTGACACACACCGGGTCACAGGAGTTAAGCACTGCTGCAAGGCTCGCCACTGGGCCACTGGCTGAGATTCCACCACCGGGCCTATGTGATGATGAAGAAGACGTGACAGAGGCCTGGGAAGTAGCTGCCGCTGTCTTGCCCGAGTCCTTGCTAGAATTGGAGCTGGAACTGGAGTTGGATGGACTCCGGCTAAGCAGGGAGTTGGAGAATTTCCACTGAGGCATCTTAGGAATGAGCATGCAGAAGGTTGTCGTGGCATCTTGTTCCCCATCCAGGCAAGGAGAGTCGGCCAAGGCCATAGCCCCAGCAGAGGAGGAGGACCTGGCACTGGGATCCAGGGGAGGCAAAGGAGGCAGAGGAAGGCTTGGCGTGGAGGAGGGAACCACTGGTGTGGCCACAACTTTGCCGCTCATGGCTAAGCTCTGCATTAGGTCGTCGGAGGAGGTCACAGACTCATTGCGAAAGCGGTCATACTTTGGCTTAAGGAGCATGCCCGGAGGAGCCGCCTGAAGCAGGACCTGTGAGGGGGGATAACTGCCACAGGATGGAAGAAAAAGGGGAAAGGGGGGAAGGGGAGGGGAAAGGTGCAAAGAAGGAGGAGGAGAAAACTAGCAGGAAAATCTTGTTGGTCTTATATCCTTGTCAAAGTCAACTGAATGCTGTCTGGTCCTCTCCCATTCACACACACACACTGTCCCGTTCTCATGCTGCTCTCCTCACTGAGCTGCCCCGCTCCCTCTCCCTGCCTTAGGCAAGCTGTGCTCCCAGTCTTGCTCTCTCTCTTCTCTCTCTTTGGATGATGTCATTGGTCTATTAGCCCTGCCCAGCTGCTCTCAGACTGTATTAGCTAAAACACATCTGCCTGAACCACCCTGCTCCCAGACACACGTACACATTGACACTACAGAGCACCTGCGTTTCTGCATAAAGGACATTCGGCAAGACAGTAATTTGAGCCAGTAATCATTACATTTTGGGATCTACTCCTCAAATGAACTCTCTGCCAGCATTTGATCTCAGACAATGAAAAAACAATGATATTAAGATTATAAAAAAAGGCTGCATTGCTTTTAAGACGGTAAAAATATGACTGAAATAAAACTATTCATCCATCCCCTTAACCACTTATCCAGCTGGGATCCCAGCTGACATTGGGCAAGAGGCTGGATACATCCGGAGCATATTGCCCATCCAATGTAAGTTCATCATCATTTGGAATTTTTCTTATCTATGGATTTTCTGTTTATGTTTTATCTATGCCTTCTGTATTTCAACTGTCTCTGCATCATGATAACTAACACAAAATAATGTCCTTAATTAAAATTCACATGCTCAAAAAGTAACCAACACTACTTAAAATTGCATAAAAACAAACAACACAACTGTACAGCAACAGAAGAACAAAGCTGAAGTTTTGTTGTAGAACTAGCTATATTGAGATATAAAGTTAAAATATTTAAGAAGGTATTGAGTTTGGATGTTGATGAATATCAGAAAATTTCCTATCCATTTAGTTAAAGTGAAATTTGTATGATTTGATGTATGCTTGTAATTGATCCTGGTTATACGCAAAGACTTCACAAAGAAAACAATGCAGCCACTCTCCTAAGGGACTACATCTCTAAAAACATCCACCCTATTCCATCTGCCTGAATTCCCTTCCCATCTCCCTCCCAACCGTCTCCCAAGAGAACAATCAGCCATCTCAGCAAGATCCTTTTAGCTGCTCTCTCTTTTTCCTTTCCCCCGTTCAAACCATTTTCAATCTCTTTCCTGCTTCTCTCTCACAATTGCATTGCTCCGTCTTACACAAAGGCAACAGAAGGTACGCATCGGGAGTCAGGATTCTCTGCGAGAAACATAAAGCGGGTTTAACGACGATTTTCAGTCAAATCATGTAAACAGGTACAGTAGTAAAAAAGAAACTGACACAGAAGACAGATGGAAAACCTATTGCCAAAAACACGTTTCTAGAAATATATTGTGACTAACCCAACACTCTGTTACGCCAAAAAGCTGAAGAAAGGTGTGTAATTCAATAGTGCTTTAGAGAATCTGAAGGAACTCGAGACCATGCCATTTATCCAACAACAACTACAGTAAACAAACTACAGTCCAATTCATTCAGAACAATAGTAACAAGATTAGAGCTTATACAGGCATGCGATTGACACATTTGCAATCAAAGTTACTCAGAAAGGCATTAGAAGCACAGATCTTACCTGTGTCAGGCTCTGACAAAGCTGCTACATGACCACTGCAGTGCAGATCACTTTTGGTTGTTTGCTAGAGTATAAAAAGTTACTGATAAACCAGATCTAATCGATGCATGTTGACAGGTGCAGTAGCCTTTCTCAGCATGTTCTGTTCCCCATTTTCCCTGGCAAAACACTTGAGTGACATGTATAAAATTACAGTGTTCATTTTATTTCCTCAAACTCAGATTCTTACTTACAATTTCATTCTACAAATGATACCAATACCACATTTTTTTCTCTGTACGTCAAGAGTTAACGGATTTACCTCACGAATTTGCATATACAAGTGGAACAGATCATGCTTTGAATACCACACCATTCATTAGCAGCCATTAACATGACACAACCGATTACAACAAAAAGTAATAAGGTACCTGCAGCACAGAAAATTTAAGCTTTAAGTTATTTGGTTAAAATGTAAAAATGTAAAATGAGTTCGTAGTAAGTTAGTAGACTGAGAAAATAATGCTACACACACACACACACACACACACACACACACACACACACACACATATATATATAATCTGGCTATGAAAGTTGGATGTAGACCTGCAGCTTGCTTGACTGTACTGTTTAATCACTTACTGATGATGCTGATGGATACTTCTCTAAATATTTTTGCCATATTCAGCTTAAGTGTTCTATGACCACAGTGTTTTTGTTTTTTTAAAATAATAAACTTTATGTAGCCATGCTAAGTGTTCATATTCCCATGCTGTTGTGAATACACGACAGGCTGAACAGCAAATATAGAAGGGAATCATACATACGAATTTTCCGCCCAGTGGATAAATCGTCAACCTTGTGTACTTTTCTCCTGAAAGTCTACTCTCCGTTGTCAAACTCTGGCTCGTCTATGTCAAAAGTACTCTCTTGCAGAAGACCAACTACGTAGCAGAGATAATTGAGAGCCGAAGATCTTTTACTGTGTCAACTTCTCAACATACCTGGCAAAACGACCACAAAATTTTCAAAACACATCACAAACCTTGAGTTCAAAAATTAAAAACGTATTATTTTAATCATACAAAACCATTTCTAATATACCGTTAAATGTACAACTTTTATCGTGATAGCGCCTCGCCACAAGACTTTGTTTTCCCCGCGGAGGGAGTCATCATTTTTTGAATAGACGATCCTTTTAAGTCCGCGTGCTGCTGCTTCGACCAATCAGGGGAGTGCGGGTAACCGTTGGGGTTTGAATCATCCCCAGAAAACAGCGGCAGATGACAGTAGCTCGTTGAGCTTGTAGATACTGCTAGCGAACATATTTAGCTCACATTATCCAATATCACCTCTTTGGAGCTTAGTTTTGTTGCTTTCGTCAACTGAAAATGTCGAAAAAACAGATTTTCTATTCTGACAAGTACACCGATGACGACTTCGAGTACAGGTATTATGTTTTTAACGTTTTCAAGAGTCCGTTAATTTGGTTTGAGTAATTAGCTAAGGTCAAAGTAGCTTTTTGAACGTGGTGGGGATAACTTATTGCCGCTGTAAATTGAGACTTCTTGCGTTAGCGTTAGCAGTTGATATTAAAATATATCAAAATAAACTGTCTGACCCCCAGTAGGCAATTAATAATATGTTTGTTATATTTCCATTCTCAGGCATGTTGTGCTTCCCAAGCAGCTGTCCAAACTGGTGCCCTCCTCCCACCTGATGACAGAAGAAGAGTGGAGAGGACTTGGAGTCCAACAGAGCCAGGGCTGGATTCACTACATGATCCATAAACCAGGTCAGTAATCACGGTGTGAAGGATAAGTTCACATTTTTCCTCAGTCTTGTCTTGAAACTTAAGTCAGACGCACATGTGTGCATCTAAAGACCTACAGATTGATGTCATCATTCTTTGAATCTAAGGTGGTGAAAATACCACGTTTCTGTGTATCTGCCAAACATTTTGGAAAACTATGAAGCACAGTTAAAGCAAATATGTGTTTCAGGGCTCTTTTTAAAAAAAACCCAGACATTTCACCATCTTTTTACTGTAACTTGAGTAGAAAAGCGTCTCCAGGGAATGATCAGGGTTGCTATTATAAAAAAGCTATGACATTGCTGATGCTATGCTGAAGCCTTTAGCTTTAGCTCGGCCTTTTGTATTTGTGTGTATTCTATTGGTCATTATGAACAGATCTTTTCCTGGTATATGTATCGAAGAAGAGGGATGACTATATCAGGGTGATTTTCAGGGTGGCCCTATTATCAGGGTCAAACTCATTGTATTTCATATGCCACATAAGAGCCTAGTTTGATCTTGTGTGGGTAAGAAGATAACCTGAAAAGTGTTCTGTTTCTCTAACTGTAAATAAATACATTCTGAAAATGTTCAAGAGATGGTTGAGACCCTGAGAAACTGTAAGAAAAATAAGCACAATTTCAAGAATGTCTTTTTTTTTTTTTTAAACAGCCAGTATACTGTTATGACGTATTCTCCTGAGGATCAGCCTATTTATTTATGTCCTCTGTAATGGGCATTTGTTTTTTGTCTATATCTTTTGACTTATTTGAGCTATACTACTAAGTCCTGAGGGACTAAATGGAGGACATTCTGGGCTTTCCATTGATATCTCATGTGTTTGGGTGGCCTCTTTTAGCTCCAAAGAGGATGGTAATCACAAAAAAAGTTCAATGAGAAGATTCTTTTTTCCTTGGTTCTCAGGAGAATATGTTAAAATTTATAGATCACAGTGAATATACAAAAGTAGAGAAGATTTGAATGTTAATTGTTTGGAAAGAAGCAATAATGGTTTTTTTATTTCTTTATCATCCAAACAACCTGAATTAAATGTCCATAAATTATCAGTCATGTGAAGAAACGCTGGTAACGGCTAGGTGTTTTACTGACTAAAAACTTTTAATAATTACCCTATACAGAACCTTGTTATTGTTGGTAAAAACAAACAAACAAAAAGAAGTTTTTTTTGACATCCATACCATTTCAAAATGTCAGGTTATTGTCTCAAAAAATTTTGACTTACTAACTCAAACTTCTTATTTTTTCAATTTTAAAAATAACTATAACTTTAAAGTTGATAACAAAATTTTGACTTAGCTCTGCATTTGCTGATCTGGCTTTGGCCCCTGGTCCCTGTGTTTGAAACCCCTCAATTATACTATCAACAGTTCATGAGTATCGTACTAAAGTTGACATAACAATTGAATCTGTCATTGTATAGCTTCTACATTGTGTTATTTGGCTGTGATGAAAGCTGGGTGTTGGCGACGTACAGCTGTATGTTTGACTGTGTGTAATAACTTACTGATGATGCTGATGGATCCTTCTTTCTTGCTTTACTCCCTAGAGCCACACATACTGCTTTTCAGAAGGCCTCTCCCAAAGGATTAAAGGGGAAGCTGTCTGTTAAAATACCTGCTCTCTCCTCTGCTGATATGTATTGTCTTTCGATCCTATACCTGTCCTGCACATAAATCTATGTGTTCTGATATGTTGTGTAGGTCCCTGTAGTTTTGTGTGTATATATTTTTGTGTTACTTCATTCAAATTTCCTCAGTTTTTAGAGGTTATGAGAGACAAAAATGTCTTGTTTTCACTGTGAATGATAACTAAACAATTTGAAGGTGAAAGTTTGCCTGTCAATTGTACACTTTAACAATTTTTTTTTTATCTTTAGGTGTGATGTTGTCAAGACTGATCTATTTACTTAATGGCCATGTGAGCATATGATTTTATTGTGCTCAAACCAATGAACTCCCTAACAGTTTTGTTAGAACATTTCTTGATAATTCCTTAAACTTATGTATTTTATGTGCATATGTTATTTCTTGATATAAATTTGGCTCTCCGTTATGGTTGATTTGTCAAGTTCTTTGGTACTGGACAAATAAAATATGCCAATTCCTTAATACTTGCTGCTTCTTCTTTTTTTTTTTTTTAAATTTAATTGAAGAATTATGTAATTTTCTCTCAGATGACTGTTGTTTAGTCAGAAATATTGACAATAAGTGGAGTAACAAATTCTGAGTGTCTGATACCCAGGGAGTAGGCTGGTGCCCGGGCCTTGTGGACTGTAACTTTCTCTGGATTATATGTTCCCGGACCTGGTTTCTTGGTGCCATCTCTGGGTAAATTGTGACGTCCCAACATGGAAAACGCTGGCCGTCGGAGCAGATAAACATTTGGGTCTGTACTATTGTATCTGCAAGGCCCGGGAGTCTTGGCTAAATCCTCAGATGGTCCCCCTATGCTGAGACCACCTGATATTGTGTAGCTTGCACTGGCTGCCTTGTTTGGGACTTGAGCGCCCAGAAGTGGCGGTAGAGAGTACTTGTTGGGAGCTGGGACCGAGTCAACACTGCGGTAGTGTGTGCGAGAGCCCATGGTGTAGGATGGAGGTCTGCGCTGCAGGTTGCACAGTGGGGCTCTCTCAGGGCTGTATTCACCAGGTCCGGGTGTGTGGAAAAGCTCCTCTAGTGAACAGAAGACCGTTGAATCACATGGGGTTCAGTTGTGGTAGCTGACATTGGAATTCCAGAAGGGTCAAAAGTACATGTTTTCTGCACTAATCTATGGATCTGACTGATATACAATATGTCACAATTGATTTTAAATTAAAGTCCAATAATGAAGGAAAGCATACTTACTCTGGGCTTTGACTTTACCCAGCATTGAGTATGCCGGTGTGCCATCCTTTCCAAATCGAGTGATTCTTGCATCAATATGATACCGAGGCCCTGGACTGGAGTCAACACTATACACTGTTAAAAATTAATTAGATAATTACAAATTTATATCTATTTTAAAAAGTAAACTTTTTTTTCCGTTCTTTTTCTCGCTTAGTTTGATTTGATCATGCAAATCTGAAGAGGCAGTAAAAACACAAAGTCAAGAAAAACGTCTTGTCTCCACCTAGTGGTTGAATTTGGCATCACACCAAACAGAAATAATACCGGACAGAATTTTTGTGATATAATTTTTACAGGAGAGGAAATCATTCTGAAAACAAAGACATAAATGATATAAATTACTGTACACAAATTCTGTGTAATGTGTGTATTGGTGACTAATGCTTTCAGCTAATTTGGGTCCTAAATCAGCAGTTTTACCAAAACAGGTGTAATTTAGTCATAGAATAAAGAAAAAGAAAAAAATCTGCAAAAGGAAAAAGTAATACTTCAGCTAAGTTCAACTTGAAAACTAGCCCTGCAAGTAACCCACTTCTGATAAACCATAAAGCAAGAGAGGGGCTCACTATTATCAGTCATCCTTCCATGGAAAGAGTAGGCAGGGCTAGTTGACTTTGTGAAGTCATGGCCAATAAATCCAATAGTGGGAGGAAGCCCATAGCGACCAGGTCCAGGCCCTTGAAACAGGAGAAAATGTCACAAAATTGCCATAACCTCAAAATACACGTGTCTTAAATTACATCCACAGTTTACAAAAGTCAGAAATGTGGGAAATTCTAAAGTGACAATGACTCCTTTGATTGTGAACGTAGTTTTGTGTAAGGTTCTCTGCAAATAAGGTCTGTATAATTTTTCCTAAGATAACTAGACAATACAAAATAAAATTCACGTGAATTTGAGAGAATTGCTTTCCAGTTTTCAGCCTTGAATGAAACACTATTATGCACATTAGGTCAAACAGCTAACAAGGTGGGAGCATTTTTTCACAGAATGGAGCAAGTCCTGACAGGTCTGCCCACTGCAAAACGAGTCATTCTGCCTAACTGCAGTATATTAAGCTATTGATATTTATTTGTAAATATCAATTTACATTAAAAAAGAAACGTGATCTTTTTTTTTTTTAAGATGACTTACCTTTTTCTCGTCCAGCAATTACTGGGTATTTTTTCTCCATCTTAGTCTTTGCAGAAGTGATAGTTACTTCAGGAGTCCGGTTCTATAGAAGTATCAGATTGCTTTGGGCATTATATGCTCGTAAAATCATTTAAAATAAAATAAAACTGGATTGTTTGGTTTTTTTGTACCTTGACACAGGTTATGTCCCTTTTCAGCTAAAAGTGAGGCAGGCTTCAGGAAATTCAGTCATCAGATTAGATTCAGAGGCACAAGTGATTCCTTCATTCAAGCTGTTCTTGGTGGTCTGTTTGTTTCTTTTTTGTTAGATGTCAGTGCTTCCTCTTGATCCAGCATCACCAAAGCCCCAGGTGACTTTAGAAACCCAGAACCCTAACTCATCCAGGATCAATCCCCAATTTCCTCCAAAGCAATCAAGAAACCTGAGACCTATAATGCTTGTCAAAGTGTCAACAACAGAGAAGGATCTACCCTGGATAGGGTTTACTCCGTCTGCCTGTTTGCCCCTTTGTCCAAATACTTCATCAGTGGATGCTTGGACAGGTCATTAGCCCTTCCTCCATGGGGGTAGGTGTATAGGTGCACTCAGATGGCACTTAGAAACAATGTCATCACTCCGATTCACTCTCATGTAATGCTAGCTCGCTCCCCCCGCAAACCATGAAACCAAGATCCCCCTCTCCGTCCTTTCTCTTTTCACTCTTTCTGCTCATCACAGCATGGAGACGCAATATCACTCTTCAGCCATGCGTACAGTTGCCACGGAGACTGCTGTGGGTAGCTTGCTGCAGCCTGGTCCCCTGCACCGCTGCCTCGTTGTCACAACAAGAACAAAGTTTTTCCTTTCAGAATGAGTGGCTACATCAGCTGTCACTGCTCAGAGTTTGATAACTTCCAATTTGGCCTCACGCTGCTGACGGTACCAGATCTCTATACAGTTCAGCCACATAGCTTTATATTATTTCTGTAAGTACGAATGCAGAGAGAATATTTCCTTTAGAATGAATGGACAAGCACAGCAATGCTTTGATGCCGAGTACACGCTATAAAACCCCAACACAAAGTCAAATGTAGTGCGGCACATATGAACCTGTATTTTGGCATCTCCATTGAACTGATGGAATACACAGTGAATTAGCGACCCCCTGATTTATCATCTTTAACTTTGAGCCAAGGACACTTTCTAGACACAGTTATGTGATGATTTGATTTGGTTTGCTGCCAGTTTCTAGAGGCAACTGTAACTGAGAGGGTCAACAAGTGACGTGCAGTAAGCAAACATTAAACTTTCACAGGCTTCAACTCTCTCCTGGGGGTGCCCTCCTTTGGCAACCTAAATAACACAAACACATTAAGGCTCAAACATGTGCAAGTATGCAGTTAGGTACAAATTCACACACACTAACATGCTTTCCGTCTCTAATGCAGCTGCATACAAGGAATAAGAGTGAAAGCAGACTTAACTATCCATTTAAAGGAAATGGAGCAACACATCTCATAAAGAGCTGCACTGCAGCTCCTCTGCTAGTTGAAAAAAGAGACACGTACTGTGCTGCAGATGCAGATATCACAGTCAGTCAGTTGAAGGAACACAGCTAGTGAAGTAACAAAACCAAAAGCCTAAACTGCATACAAATTTTATTCTCATTCATTTTAAAATCACTTATTTGATATCAATCTGGGTTACATTTGATCAAATTCGGTACTTTTACAGAAATCAAAACTTCATTTTTTTTTATTATTCTTTAATATTTTTAACTTGACTGCTTCAAAGATCAAAATTGAACAAAAAACAAAATAGCTTATGAGCTGTACAATCAAATCTCAATGGTGAGAGGAGATGCTGGTATCTTGGCAGAATAGTTTCAGAAACACTACAGCTGGGGTCGAACTGTAAAAGTCAGAGTCGGCCAGAGGCCTTTGTTGCATGCCAGTCCCCTTCTGCCTCCTTGTGTTTCTTGTCAATCTCTACTCTGCTGTCTAATAAGACAAAAATGCCAAAAAAAAAAAAATCTTTAAAATGAAAAACATTTCAGCTTATGTTTCCGTAAAGCATATGGTTAGCATATGTCTGTTTTCCAGCAGGATACCAGAACAGGAATTTCATCAAACATTTCAATAACTGGGTTAAAGCTTGCTATGAAAGAAAAAAAAAAAATGCCTTGGATAGTATAGCATACATCTTAAAAATCCACAAGGGGCGGGTAGATTGTACTGAGGGGGAGACTTAGAAAATAAAAATGATATGATCTCTATCTAAAAATAAATACCACAGATAGAAAATATAACAAAATATGTTGCTTAACATCAGGTGTAATTACAAACATAAATACTTGATTATTTCTTCTAGTGATTATTAAGGCAGTACAGTGATTAACAAATATGATATTGTGCCTATTGATTACTAGGAGTCTACAGGAAGAAAAATACAAGTCTGGAGGATACTAGCTTAATAAAAATCGTACACAGTCACATCCAAGCACACACACGGGCTTATAAATGCATCCACTCTGACTCACACAAGGTCAAACACTCATTCTCCAGACCCCACCATGTCTTCCTTTCAGCATGTCTCTCTTCTCTTTCCATTCACTAGCATATTCACAAATAATGTACAATTCGGGGGTGGGTATGGCTTCACTCTGGGAGTGTTTCTGTAGATGACAAGAAAACAGGACACACGTTCTTTAAGGGATCATCTTGAACTCTTTACCCCTTGAAAGCCTCCTAGGAGTAACTTTTGAAGCTTTTAAAACAAAGTGACTGGGTTTTTATCAAGTGAGGATAGTCTCTGCCTGTTCAGCTACCCTTGGAAAAACTGGGAAACTAATGGTCATCAAACCACATCTTTATTGATATATACCGAGATGTCATTCGTTCCAAAGATGAATATTCACAACAGACTCTTCCAAATACATGGAAAACATCAGAGAGGTCTACTAATCCAAAGTCTGTTAAACAAATACATCAAAGATATAACTCATACCATCGCTCAGGGGTGTTTTTTGTGTCCAGTGTGGGTAGCTGGGAATCTACTGGTAGGAGCACGTTATGCTCCACACCCCTGCCGCCTTCAGGAAGATCAAAAGGGTCCCCTCCCTCTGCATCAGCAAGGAAAGGATCAGAGTCCGGGTCATATTCATAGGAGTAGTAGGACACTTCTGCCATAGATCCCTGCTCCTCTTCGCCTGGAGGGTGAAGTGAGGGGTTAGTGAGAAACACAGACACAAGGTAGGTGAGATAAAAATGAAAGTTCTGGCTGTCCTGGATACTCTAAGTTACACTGCTGAGGTTTTAAAAATAGAGAAAAATCTGTGGAAGACCTGACATGAATATATATAGTTGGTGTTGTACTACTACACTAAACTACAGGTGGTGGTAATGTGCCACGAAAAACATATCAAAGTTTCAACACAGGGATGAGGAAGACTTTTAAGAAGTAAATACTGATGTAAACTGTGAGAAAGAAAAATGTTTTTAGACCTGCAGGACTCAGATCGTAATCCTGGTTAGCAACACTAAATCTAAACCTAACCTTTGCTCGCTTGCAAGACAGCTCCACAGGACACCTTTAATATACCGCACATCTGGACCTCTTGAGGAGCAATACCACATCACACACAGCAGGGGTCGCACCCTTGCTTAAAATGTTGTATCCTCATATAAGCATGCTAGGCTTGACTCAGTCTTTTCAAGGTATAGCTTTATGAAATGTTCGCTTTACTCTGAGTAGCCTGCAATCAGATTTTCCTTCTTTGAGGCCTGCAGCACATATAGTGAGAGTTAAACAAATTTAAGACAAATATGATGTGGGAAGTTTGTAAAGTCTGTAACAAAACAGCTGAGCGAAAATCAGCTGAAGGAATGCCTGGGTATCTGTATAGGTATTTTACTGTATGTTGTCCTCTGGCAGAAGGTCACCAACATGACAAGTCTGCACAAGGAAGCTAATTCCAGAGCGTCAGCGTCCTCCGCTGTAACACTGGAAACTGTCAGGTTCATGGCACAACTCACATTCACCTATTACACTCTTGGTGCACTTATCTGGCATGTAGTGAACATTCTAATGGTTTACAATGACAGTGTTTTTACAGTACTTATTCAATCTAATCACCCCAGGGTTATCTTATTCTAGATGAGTGTGCGCGTGTGTCTCTGTGTGTGGGCAAATATCTGCCTGTATGGACATGCGGGAAGTGTATGCGTTATGTGTGCACGTATAGATGTGTGTGTGTGTTTGTGTAAGTGCGAAACAGCATTCCTGTGGTGAGTGTGCAGCATTGGCTTTTGTACTAAGGAGACCTTTGAGTGAGAGAAGCTTTGTGAACTGCAGCTACTGAGGGTAGCGGGCTCAGAAACAAGTCAGTGCAGGCTGTGCCACACCGCATCCGCGCACACACACACACCTGTAGGCAACTCAGACTTTCATGCAGGCTGAGTTTAAAATCATGTACATATAACAGCATGCGATGTGCGTGCACAGTATGCAAGTACACGCTCCTGCAGCTTGTGAATGACTGTTTTTAAAAAAAAATGTTTTCACTGT
>VUQG01043941.1:0-11027 GCA_015106755.1 Etia nguti | reverse complement strand
TAAAAATAAATATTTAAAAAAAAAAAAAAAAAAGAGGACTGAACATTTTGGAATTTGGTCCATATAATAAGGCTAGCCTACAGAGGCGCTCAAGTCTGTTAGTTGCAAAATTGAACTGTGTGTATTTACTAAATCCTGAGAGTAGTTTTTAATGGCCGATGAGGATTTTGTGCTGATGTATCTGGCCTTAAGTGCACTGTTTTGAGCACTCTCAGTTTTATCAAAAATTCAGTAACATTACAATTAAAGAAGTTCACAAACCACTGACTGTCTCTAAGATATTGCAGAGGCTTCACTTAAGAGGCCACAGCAGTCAGTCTGTGTTAAGTGCCATGACTGGCTGGCTATTAACTAAAGGAAGGAGGATAAGAAGAAAGTTGTAGTTCTGCTGCTGGGACACTGGGAGTATTGTATTAGTGATCAAACTATAAAAACAACCCTACACACAAAATTAAAGAAACATAAAAACAGATTATGTCACAGCAAAAAGTGAGTGAACTCCCAGTATACCGATCAAGCCTGTGGCCAGTGGCAGCCACCACAGCACTAGAAACAAAGAAAAACTAACTACTACTATGTGAATTTCAATTTTAAATAGCTCAACAAACAATACTGCAAATGAAAGTTGAAAGTATCCTGGAATAAACAGCAGTCAGTGCTGCGTCTGCAAACAAACAGAATACTCGAACACATAAATATTCATTTTCTGACTATAATAAAAGTTATGACACCTACAAATTACTAAATGAAAATACACCAGTACAACACAATAAAATACATCACAGCAGCTCATCAGGTAAAAGTGTAAATCAGCCCTAACCATGAGAGGAAATTAAACACAGTGCAGGACAATAGCAGGAAGCATTCCCCACACCTGGCTACAATCACTGATTTAATCTTTTGTATCCTTCTTGTGATTGGCTGTTCGTCTGCGGCATTTGTATCAGTTATTTTTGTGTAATTTTGCATATATTTTTATGGCTGGATTGATTTAAAAACCATGAATGCAATGCCTCAGTAACAAAAGCCATGAACACAACACAAGGGCTAATAGTGCCTGTCATACGTGGTACACAAAACAGGAAACATTTGTCTTCCTGTGTGTTGTGGTTGGCTCAAGATGGTATCTGTGAAATCTGTTCTAACCCAGCTGCTGTGTGCCAGCGTTTGAAATGAAATGTAACCAAACCAGCAACAAAAGTCTTTTTTTAATGAAAAAGTTTTATTTTCACCAAAGACTCTGTTGTATTGATGACATGTTTTCTCTGACTTTATTGTGGAAAAAATAATTTTAATACTCTACCTAGAAATACGTTCAGTTACTAAAACCCGTTGACTTTAATTTATGTAGAGAAAGTCAGTGCTACATGATCTGGGCTGTGGGAGGTAGAGGTCCCCCCCTCCCGTTGGATTTTACATAATAAAAGTGGTAAAAGTTTCAGAGTAGCATACCATTAATCACATTACAGTTATGTTATGTTACTTGGCTTTTAAAGTCAGCTTCTATTACCATTTGACAAAAAGAGTGGTAACTTTATTAGTTATTAATAACTATTAATGACACGTTTGACCTCAGCCAGGCTCTCCTCAGAAAGCTTAGGCCTGTACTGTGAAGCAAGTTTGTAAAACTTACCCTATTACTGACATTCATGCTAAGCTGTCACATGACAGTCAGCTAAGGGTTTTCCAGTCAAGCTAAGAATTCATATGAATAGTAGTTCAATAACAATCATCTGAAAGACCTGAACATAATTGAACTTTATTGAATTTATTAAGTAATAAATTATTTGCAGATTGCATTCCGAAGCTACACAATGAAACTACTAAACAAAGTAAAGAAAGGAAGTGGTCTAGACATATGCAGTGACAGAGATGAAGGCACATTGCACGAAAAGGAGTCTGAAAGGCAGAATGACAGAAGAGCTTAAAATGCATGATTTAAAATGCATGGAAGATGATTGGCTCATAGAAGTAAAGCAAGACAGTGACTGGGCCAGTTTTATGAAAACAGAATTTTGAAGGTGTGGAAAAACAGAAGTAGAACAGCCTAACAGCCCGAACACTCAGGAATGCAGATAGAAATGGTTATGCATAAGATCAGATGTTCCTTGCAGGACTAGGCTGACTTGGATCAGTCTGAGTGGACAGTTTCACTAGTTACCACCAAACTAGATAAAGTAACATGGTGTGAACATGGACCGCTACGGGCCTCTACCAGAGTTTCCTCAGCGAATCGCTACCTTATCATGGTGGAGGGGTTTGTGTGTCCCAGGGATCCCAGGGGCTATGTTGTCCAGGAGCTTCTGCCCTCTGGTAGTGCCTCCCATGGCAAATTGGTCCTGGGTGAGGGACCAGACAAAGAGCAATTCAGAAGACCCTTATGAGGAAAACATCGAGGGAACAGATCACCCTGCCGGGGATAGGGTTACTGGGGACCCGCCCTGGAGCCAGGCCCAGGGAGGGTGCCCAAGGGCGAGCGTGTGGTTTCCAGGCCTTAGTCCATGGGGCCTGGACGGGCAAAGCCTGAAAAGGGGACATGGGCCCATCCTCCTGCAGGCTCATCACCCGCAGGAGGCACCATAGGGGTCAGGTGCATTGTGTGCCAGGCGGTGGCCAGGATCGGAGGGCCTGGCGGACTGATCACTGGCTACTAAGACTGGCAACTGGGCATGGAATGTCACCTCCCTGGTGGGGAAGGAGTCTGAGTTAGTGCGTGAGGTTGAGAGGAACCGCTAGATAAAGTCTGGCTCACCTCAACACATGGCTTGGGCTCTGGAAGCATTCTCCTGGAGAGGGGCTGGACTCTGTCTCAGTCTGGAGTTGCCCCCGGTGAGAGGGGGCGGGCTGGGGTGGATATTCTAGTATCTCCTCAGCTTGCTGCCTGTACATTGGGGTTCTTCACAGTGGATGAGAGAGTTGTTCCCTGCGCCTTCGGGTCGGGGAACGGGTACTGACTGTCATCTGCGCTTATGCGCCGAGGGAGATGGCAGACACTTAGTCCGAATGGACCATGTTCAGCACCTCCATTGCCAAAGCTGCTGCACTGAGCTGCGGCCACAAGGTGGTTGGTGCCTGTCGTGGTGGTAACCCCCGAACCAAATGGTGGACACCAAAGGTGAAGGGAACCACCAGGCTGAAGAAGGAGTTCTATCAGGCTTGGTTAGCCTGTGGGACTTCGGAGGCAGCTGATAAGTACTGACAGGCCAAGCGGAATGCGGCTCGGGCAGTGGCTGAAGCAAAAACTCTGGTGTGGGAGGAGTTCGACTCCATGGATGCTGAATGGACTCTATCTGTTAACCGAACCTCGGATACAGGAGGAACAATGTGGTTTTCATCTCGGTCGGGGAACAATGGACCAGTTCTTTGTCCTCTCAAGGATACTTGAGGGTGGATGGGAGTTTTCCCAAGCAGTCTACATGTGTTTTGTAGACTTGGAGAAAGCATTCAACCGTGTCCCTCGGAGTGTCCTGTCAGGGGTGCCCAGGGAGTATGGGGTGCTTGGCCCATTGCTACGGGCCATGCAATCGTTATACAACCATTGCAAGAGCTTTTTCTGCATAGCCAGCAATAAGTCAGACTCATTCCTGGTGGGTGATGGGCTCCGCCAGGGCTGCTTTTTGTCACCGATCCTGTTCATAATTTTTATGGACAGAATTTCTAGGCATAGCCAGTGGAGGAAGGATTTCACTTGGGTGGTCTCAGAATCTCAACTCTGCGGATGGTGTGGTTCTGTTGGCTTCATCGGGTGATGGCCTCCAGCTCACTCTGGAACGGTTCGCAGCCGAGTGTGAAGTGATGGGAATGAGAACCAGCATCTCCAAGTCTGAGGCCATGGTCCATAGCTGGAAAAGGGTGGAATGCCCACTCTGGGGGACGGATAGGTGCTGCAGCTGCAGTGATGCGTTGTACCGGTCTGTTGTTGTAAAGAGAGAGCTGAGTGTAAAAGCGAAGCTCTCCATTTACCGGTCGATCTATGTCTCTACCATCACATATTGTCACGAGCTATGTGTAATCACCGAAAGAACGAGATCGCGGATACAAGCAGCAGAAATGGGCTTCCTCCGAAGGGTGGCAGGCCTCTCCCTTAGAGATAGGGTGAGAAGTTCAGCCATCTGGGAGGAGCTCAGAGTACAGCCGCTGCTCCTTCACATCAAAAGGAGACAGTTGAGGTGGTTCGGGCATCTGACAAGTATGCCTCCTGGGCGCCTCCTGGGCAAGGTGTTCTGAGCAATACCCACTGGGAGGAGGCCCCCGGGGCAGACCCAGGACACGCTGGAGAGATTATATCTCTCGGCTGGCCCGGACAAGCTAGAGGAGGTGGCTGGGGAAAGCAAGGTCTGGGCTTCTCTGCTTAGGCTGCTCCCCCGGATAAGCGGAAGAAGATGGATGGCTGGATGGACTATATTTATATGAAACGTGTATACTTTGTGGTGGAAGATTTCTTTTCTGATGTATTGATCATATATTTTAACCACATCATTTAGTAATTGTAGAATTATATTGTCACCAGTTGTATTCATTCAGGATAGCACCACAAATGGGCCTTATGACCTATCAAACACAAACACATACACATACACAGTGGGGCCACTGTAAGTTCATGGGAGACGTTAAGCAGATAGTGAGACTCCTTCTGCTTATCAGGAATGTAAATCTCTAAGGTGACAGCTAAGCAGAAAACAATGTCATAATTCTTTTCCCTCTCTGGGGAGAAGATTTCAAGGCTTGGACTGCAGGTATAGACTCATGTGATGTGTTGAGCAATTTTCTTTGTCTGTAAGTTAGTCCATCTTCAGAAATCACTTTGGTGTTTGACTAGAGTGTTTCTCTCCATATTGCAATATGTTATTAAACTCACTTCAAATCATGCTCACCGAGGTGTTTGCAGGTTTATTTATTCATCTAAAATTTTAAGACAACTTGCTGGATTTGAATCATTTTGACCATATGTAACACCTGCAAATGTGTTTTTAAAAAAAGGCTTTGATATTGCCACCCCATTTGATTTCCATTCCACCCTAAGAAAATTTCTCTAGATCCGCCCCTGGATGTCTGACCTGCATTTATTACACTGACCTTTGACCTGCAGCACTACTTTCTGTCTCAAGATGTCTTTGTCCCTGTAGATGGTGCAGATGTATCCTCCTGTGTCTCTCACTGTGGGGTATTTCAGGGTCAGACTGAGGTCTCCAGTTCTCAGTAGGTCTTCATTCATCATCGTTCGGTCTGTGTAAAGGTCGTCCTGAGTCATAAGGTCATCATTTCTGTTAGAATACTCATGGACTGTGATGAGTCCGAGGTCAGAGCGAGTCCACTCCACTGTGGTGTCCTCAGGCAGGTCAGGTGTTAATTTGCAGGGCAGGATGACAGACTCTGACCCTTCCTCCACCTTCACCTCCACCTCCTGGTCTAAGAGGACAAGAAACCACAACATCAACTGTATAAGATACTGCAGTCATACAGAATGACTACATCTACATCCCTGACCTCTGACTCTGGTAACCAGTGATCATATACAATAATAATATTTTTTTCACTCTTTCCATTTTGAATGCAAACTAAATTGATTTTTTTAAAGGATGCCACAATTACAAACTACTGAAAGATCATAATGAATGTTTTGATGATCAGATCCTTAAAATCTCTGTTTAGCATAAAACACTGATTCTGACACACTTAAAAAAGATCTCCCAACGTGTAAAACATCAGATAGTGATAAATATATTTATATAATTTATATAATTCTTACGGGGCAGGGATAGCTCAGTAGGTAAACGCGGTTGCCCCATGATTGGAAGGTCGGGGGTTCGAATCCACTGAACGGCTGAGCAAGTTACCGCCCCCACACACTGCTCCCCGGGCGCTGCACTGGTGGCTGCCCACTGCTTCACTGAGTGAATGGGTTAAACGCAGAGAGGAATTTCCCCACGGGGATCAATAAAGTATACATTATCATTATTATATAAGTGTGGCTGAGCACACATACATCAGCTGAAGGACCATAAAAAAAGGGACCTCATGTACTCCAAATGTTGTAACAGTAAGAGCTGCTTTGCTGTTTCCACTGAGGTTAGGTCTAAAAAGCTGCTGATTTCATAAAGACTTTCAAAACAATTTAAGAAATACTTTTCTTCAATTTGACCTCTGACCTTTGTCTGTAGTACTGACTTATGATCTGTCTTTGTCTTTGGGTGTGTTGCTGACCTTTGACCTGTAGCTGGATTTCTCTGAGTCTCCGTTCTTTTCCTCCAGCACTGAGGGAGCAGGTGTAGTTGCTGCTGTCAGTCTTTGTGGGTTTCCGCAACGTGAGGCTGAAGTCTTTAATGATGAAAGCGTAACGACTCATTGACGTGCGCCTGCTGTAACGCTGGTTTTGTCCTGTAAGATCATCTCCTCCTTTTCCTCCTTGTAGGTGGACAGTTTTGGGATCGAGGTCACTACAAGTCCACATCACTGTGGAGTACTCAGGTATAAAACCTGAGTACAGACACGGCAGCAGGACAGACCTTTCCCCCTCATTCACCTCCACCACCACAGCCAGAGCATGCTGGGAAGCTGAGGACACACATAGAGAAACTCAAATCAAATACATTGACCCAACTGTTTTGAAGTCTTGTAGTCCGAGCAGACAGACTCCTGTAACGTTTACCATCTGGCAGACGTTGCAGGAGTCTGTCTGCTCGGACTACAAGACTTCAAAACAGGTTTTACCACCAAGCTATTAGACACCTCAACCATAACACTTAAACACACACAACACACTCCACAGGACGCACACAGAAGCTGTCCTACAGTTTCACAGGTACATACTACACTCTGCACTGTTCACTCCATTTTTATTAGTAGTTAAATAAAAATAAAAACCCTGACTCCGCACAATACTGTACTAACTGCCACTCTAAAATCTTGTCACTTTATCCCATGTGCAATATCCCAGCTCACCCCGGCGAGCTAAACCACACTTTAAAACCACACTATAAAGGGAATGGATGAGAAGTGAAAAAAACTTCTTTCACCCTGAGCGTCAGGAGTGTCTGAAGATCTATTGGCACAAGGCTCATGTCTCTACATTCCACGGTTTAGAAGATATGACGAGTTGAAAATGCCTCCTGCTACAGAATTTCAGCTCTGATTTTCACTGAAGTCTCCATAAACTTTGAAGGGGGAGTTTTCTGACTTTGTGTTGCTTCGAGGAGATTTGCGAGAAAACAGTAACTCCAACAATAATGATGGTGACATTGTTTGAAAGCCATCAAAAATACCTATGTTTTGATGTAATTTTTGTGTATAGAGCAAAAGTTGAACGAGCAACAGGAGTTTGTTTGGACATGAACAACAGATTCAGGAAGGTTCGTTCTCTAAGTGAAGCTCCCAAGCAAGGATAACAACCCATGTCTGAAAATTTCTCCTATTTCAACCCTAAGGTTAACGAGGGATTTTAAGAAAATGGTAAAAGATATGAAAGAGCTGCACAGCACTGAGAGCCTAGAACAGCATCAGTTCTCCTCAGCATTGAACCTCCAAGTCTTTGTTTTTCTCCCGGAGTTATGAACCAATCTTCAAAAACTACTCCCTTATTTCCTGAATGGGGCAAATCAGCATAAGCGAGAGGATAAGTGGAAGTGGAAATGTCTGTAGAGGATATACTGACAACAACAAACTACAGACACACCTATTCATTTCCACAGTGGAACAAGTGTTTATTAGCTGGTCAAAAACAAGCAGATCTGATGAGGGACGATGTCCTAACCAAAATAACACAGTGTAAGTGCAGAATTTACAAGTTCCTCTCTGAGGTGAACACGGCAATTCAGATGAATGAGAAGCAGCTGCAGGAGAAAATGGTTTTCACATGAGGACAAACTCCACACTGTAAAAGGAGTTTATATTGTGACCACTGAAGTGTTGATAGGCAGCACCTACCTATGGACACCTACATAATAAAGCTGTCACTAACAATTCAGCTTTGGTTTCTAAATATAAAACTTATGGTACCTGGCTGCAGTAATGAAGTTTATGTCAAAAAACAAGAATATACGGTCTACTTTCACTCTGTGTCTTAAGCAGTCAGTTGTTTTTGTTGTTGGCTAACTGCACTGAAACAGGAGAATCACCTGTTAGCTGGTAGTAAAGAACTAAGGTAAAGACCCTACAATCAACACGGTGACAATCACGCCACCTTTGTCTACAATATGTCTCGAAACCCTCTGCTTGCTGCCCCGTAATCTTTGTGTCCCACAGCTTTCAACTGAACTCTCTGCTTGGAACGTGCCTTTTTGCTTTTTTTCACCTCCCGACTTCTGTATTCCTTCCCTGATCTGCCTCCCTGCTGTAAAAGACAAAATCAGATTCATCTAAAACTTCAAAACTTCAACACCTACCTGCTGGATGATTCACTAACAGCCACTCTCTTCTCTGGCCCTTTGTTACACCCTGCCAATCACCTGTTTGCTAACATTGCACCCCTTTTGAATAAAACCTAAAACGAGTACTTTGTTCCGAGTCTGCTCTTTGGGTCATGCCAGAATGTAACCATGACACTCAAGTTAATATCTATGTTTTCCTACTCTATGTCCTTGATCAAGCCACTAAATTAACCACTTGCTGTAGCATTACTCTCATCTTATTTACAGTGAGTGTTGCATTTTGCTCTTTTATATTTTGCATTCATCATCTTCATCTTCACCTGTTCCTCTGATGTCTCTGATAATGGCTCTTGGAGTGAGTGGTCCTCTTCTGACACTGAGTCAAATGAGATGTGAAACTGCCCTTTTATAAAATTAAAGTCTTCCACCTGGTCTTGTACCTCTGTCTTTCTGTAATATAAATAACAAGCTGGCTATTGTGGAAAAAAAAAACATCTTTAAATAATCAATCCCAGATCTTATGGGGAATTTGAAACATCGCCGCTGCTGATTAAGTGGATTTATAATTTTTTTTATTGTAAGTTTATTTAATAAATCAGTTCAGGGAACTGAGAATTTAATTAAGAGAGTTAGTTTTGTCTTAGCACATCACTACAGCCCCCTCAGACTGTGTGTTTTGCTGTCTGAAGAATTTGCACGAGCTGGACACTTTCTTTGCCGAGGTCATTAATCATGTCAAACCGCAGACACACTGACAGACTGAGAAGACCACTCGTGAAAACGACAAAACTGCGGATCCACACAAGAGGAACACACAGAGTGGAATCTGTAACCAAATCTAACCTGGAACACAGGGTCACGTGCCTCCCTCAGTTGGGAACTTTCCTTAAATAGAGCATTGGAACGTACCGCGCGCTTTAGTAGCATGACAACTTGGCTCCGCCCCCACACGTTACTAATGTCACGTAGTGTCGGGTCGTGGGCTTTCTCACACCAGCACTCACACTTTCACAGACACAGCCGCTCTGTGCGAATCAAACCGCGGGTTCACAGTGTGCGTTCAAACAGCGCTCAGAGTCAGTGTGTTACCCTTCATGAGGAGCAGGAACAGCAGAAACATCTTCTTCCTCCTGTAAACAAGCAGAAAACCGGCCTCACGTCCCGTTAAATCCACCGCGGAGAGGCCAGAACAGCGTCCGCACTGCTGTGTGTGCAGCGGCAGCCCCCAAAGTACCAGACACGTGTTTGCTCAGCGGTGCTTTGTATGTGTGTGTGTGTGTGTGTGTGTGTGTGTGTGAAACAGAATACCATGTATTTGATAAGTTGTTTTTTTTTAACATTTTGATTGATTCTAAAATATTCAATCATGCGTTAATGTTTCACAGCCACACTGTGACTGAAGAAGAAAGCAGCACATTAAAGAATATAAATGTCCCAAACATTAAAACGTTAAATACAATAAAGAAGAAAAGAGCTAAGCTGGAGTGAGTGGCTAAAGGAAGTGTCGCGGGTCCACTGACTCATCCAGTGTATGTGTCTTTTTGAACCTCTACGCACATCAGTCTGTGGAGCAGTCTTTCAGGATTGTACTAATAAACAGATATGAATTATTATTAAACAGCGTAGTGATTGTCAGGGTTATTGTAGGGTTATTTATGTCCTGTCCAGATTTATAACCATGACAATTAGACTCAAATTCATCTGAAACAGAATTTTATTGGTAAAAACATGTTACATTTTTAAAACTTTATATACATGCCATACACAACAGATTTGTTGCAGATTCACTGTTTTTAATTTGTATCAGATAACTGGATGAAATTCACAGCAAGTGCAGTTGTTTGCGTCTTTTATTTTCATTTTTTTCTTCAAACCAGCGTGGCACAGTACAGACGTCTTCATCTTTACTATGAAGACGCACACAGGCCGGAGGACAGCCAATGGAGAGGAAGCAAGCAAGCAAGGGGGTAGGATGGATGTGAGGAAATAAAATAGGACAAATAAAACATAAATAAATACAAATACACTCACACACGGGAACAGCCAGCTGTCTGTACCAGAGATCAAACTGCAAACATATAAATAAAATGAAAAATAAATACAATTTAAAAAAAAACTGACATAAATGTACTGTTTCATTCTGCAACCATTGTGATGTAACAGGTAAAACGAGTGACAGTTTCCTGTATCTGAGAACTCTGACTTTAAGCAGGACACAACTGCAAACCCATTAATCTGACTTTGTAGTTATACCATTATGGTCATGTGATCATGTGGTTTTTAGGAACGCTCCTTTTCCTCAGAGGATCCATCTGTGCTTCCTCTCCTCTCTCCTCCACCTGTTACAGTGAGGGAACGTCCTCCATGATGGAGGAGCTGCTGGAAAGTGCTGAGAGTTTCCTCCAGAGTGAGACCTCTGTCACAGTTCAGAGGATCTACGGCAGCAGAGACCTTCATGGACACTAAAAGTCTCAAACACACAACAACAACATCACACTGACTCCACTCTGACATCACTGATCAATAATCAAAGAACACACAGATCAAACTGATTGATCGGCCATCAGAGGAGTCGGATCAATGGAGCTGCTTCTGTTCCTGATGTCCCCTGTTTGATCCTGGACCTGAACTCTCCCTGCAGAGGAGACACAACACAGTCAG
>VUQG01043938.1:0-15858 GCA_015106755.1 Etia nguti | reverse complement strand
CAGCCGCGACCCTTGAAAGCAACCTGCCCTCTTTATCTAATGTTGTAGCACAACTGTGAATGTGAACCCTAGATACAGAAAAAGAGAATTCCGTTTATGTGTGTGTGGGTGTGTGTGTTATTCAGTGTTAACATTTACTTAATATACTACAGAAAAATTAACAAAAAAAAAATCAGTAAATGTGTATTTAGATTCATTCTGGATTTTGGCGTATCAGCTGACTTGGAATGGTGGATATATGTTGGTTTCTTTGCGCATCTCCCAGACGAGGACTGTGTTGTTCAATGTGGACTGTGTTCGGTGTAACTTCACTGGCCAACTCTCACTCCTCTATCCCTGTTGTTCAAACTAATACTGTTTATTGTCATTAAAGACTTGGTTGTACCCATATATATCTGATGGCCATCCATCCTACCTGTCTACTTCAAGTTTTTTGGATAAAAGCTCCTTATCAAAATGTACTTAAACACCACTTGCACTGCAAATCTGGGCTTATCACTAAAGACATTAAACAGTGTTTGGTTTCATTTTCACTTTATCTTTTTTTTAGGGATTGTATGAAACATGCAAAAATTGACATATGCATTTTAGACTATTTTAAATGACAGATTATACATATTTTCTTTATTTTAAGTGAAAAAGTGTATCATATATTTTTAGTTACATTAAATTATATGCTTGGATAACAATGCAAGTAGACTAAAAAGTTTCCCACTTTGTACATATCTCTGAAGCTGTAACAAAGGCGGTGTTGAGTGGAAATGTTGCTCAGAGTGTGTGCTGTGTCGCCCTTTGCTGGTGTGGAGTGGTACTGCATCATGACGTGCAACACAGGTGAATCTGGGAGGCACTCTGAAAGAGCTCCATTCCTTGTTTTGTCTCTACGTACGATGATTCCCAAGTTAACGTGGAAAACAAAGACACAAGGAAGTTTTTGTGATTGGCCTCAGTTGTTTTTGGGCGATTTGTGATAGAGCAGCAGTCGATACATTTGTTCATGTGCTGCTTAAGGTTAAGGGGCTCACTGTAAAGCACTCGAGTATACGCTGGATGTTCTGTGTATTATTTCAAAAAGTGACTGTATCTTAATCCATTGTGGCATTAACAAAGTGTTGAAGGAAAAATAAAAATGGCACCCAAAAACAACAAGAATGTGGATGAAATTAAAAAATGAAGGATTCCTTTCTTTTGTTTTTTGTTACATGGATGGCATCATCCTCCCTCCCTCAACCCCACCTGCATGTGAGTCCAAATGAGATGCAATAAAAGACAAATCCATTGATCTCAGTGACCTCAGCTCATCACTTATGCCTGCTTTGGTTTCTATCAGCACTGTTTAGATTTAACAACAAAAAAACTGTTTGTGACATGAACACTACCCAAAATAATGAAAAAGGAAACTAAAAAAATAAATAAATGAAAATGCATACATATGTAGATCCAGTATTTCCCTTATCACAAAGTACAGAATGTATCAAAAAAGGCGGCTATTCACAATTAACAACTGAAGGACATATTGTTAGAAAAAGGGGATTCGTGAGTTTCACATGGTTGCTGGTAGGTAGCAGTGGCTGTGAAAATCTAAATGCGAAATTGCATAACAACAACAACAGTGGGTGCAGTGACTCTAGACATGCTCACGAAGGCAAATATATGTTTCGGCTATCATATTATTAGATTCATTATATGAATCTAATAATATGATTGTTAGCTATCTGTCCACAGGGGGACATATTGAGCAGTTGTGAACATTTTATGTTTTGTATATGTATACATTCCAAAATAAATAAATAAATAAATCCCCTCCCACCCGTCTGGGGTACTGCCTGGTGTGGTAGACCCCAGCCTCTATGGATCTTGTACTTAGACCTTGTTTCTGTGCTGCCATGATTAGTGCCTCTGTGCTGTCTTTCAGTCCAGCTTTGTCCAGCCACTAGTATGATTTCTGGATGTCAGCCACTTCCTGTCCATCCATGATGGTTCCTCCTCTTGCTCCTCTTCCTTCTTGGGTTTCTGCTGCCTGAGGTATTCACTGAGCATGTGGTACATGTGGATGTTTGCTGTCTCATCCTTGACCATGGAGATATAAAAACAGACAGAGAAGAGGCCCGTCTAATGTGCAAATCATTCCACATTTTGTGAGCTGCAACAGTGAAGGTACACTCGTCTCTAAGCTTACGCTTAGTTTTAGGTACCCTCAGGAGCAGCTGACCTGAGAGAACAGGAGGGTCTGTAGCATAAGGCTGTGGCAGGTCAGAGAGGTAGGATCTTAAAAGCAAATAAAAGAGTTTTAAATTTAATCTTACAAATTACGGGCACCCAGTGGTGCCTAGATTCCTAGGAAAAACATGCTCATATTTACGTGCGCCAGTTACAATGCAACAATAGTTGCAATTCATTACACAAGATCCTCATAATCCACACATCATTTTAATGGAAAATGCATACTGCACATTTGCCATTAAAATGTATTTAAATGTATTCAGCACAATATTATATATTATCATATATTATATTAAAGATCACAATAATCTTCCAATTTAGAGCTACAAGTTAAAAAAAAGAACTAACACAAATAAAATACACTTCAGTTAAATACAAATGTATATTTTAAACCTGATTTTTCCAAAAACAAATCAATTAGTTTTCCTGCCTAAAGGTAACCAACTGCCTACATTTTATACAGAACCATTAAGGTGAAAGCAGCTTAAGGGTTCTGTCACATTTGTTAAAAATAAAGGAATAGGTAGCATATTTCACTAATATTGTAGTGGTTACACAGTTGCCAAGCAAAAGATCCCAAGTCTGATCATGCAAAGAGGCACAAATCCCTTTCCCAGCACTCTTATATTAAGTGTACTTCCCCCATCTCATTAGGTCTATTATCTGTGTGTGTGTGTGTGTGTGCTTGTGTCTCAGTCTCCACTTGTTTGTCGTCCCTCGTTGCTGTGTCATCCCTTGTCTTGTAGTCCCTGCAATGAGTTTCCCTGAGGATGTTTAGTTTCTGATGATTTCTAGTTTTTTGAATTCCCTTTCTCTATTCTCTGTGTTTTCCTGAAGCTTTGAACTAATCAGCATTAAATGCTCACTTTGACTTTACTCCTGCCCCCCGTGTTTTTCATGTCGAGCATGTCTGACAGACATGCAAATATCCTTAGTTGGAAAAATGCAAAAAGCTTTCAAAGCTCTCGCCAGCAAACAAAATAAACATGCATTCCGAATTCATTACTCTGGATTTATCTTCTGCTCTAGCAGTTCAAAATGCAAACTGATATAAATATAAGCAGGTTTAAGTGTTAAGTAACTTTTTCTTTTTTTTGTTTGTTCTTTTTTAATTCGCTGTTGGTTTATTGCCACTGCTACATGCAACAACAGGTAATTCATTACACAAGCTCCTCCCCTCTCCTTGATGATGATCCACAAACAATTAAAAAACTTTTTTCATGACAAATCATGTTTGTCAAACAGATAAATGCTCAAAACATTTTACTCAGCACAAACACAACAGCAAAAATCTTACCTCAGTGTTTATGTAATTGCTGCTCCAGAGATTTTGTTTTATAATCATCAGAAGAAAATGCCATTGTGTTCAACAGTCATTTATAGGGTTTATGATGTCAAATCATGTCGTCCTCATTTTAAAAAGCTACTTTCAACTGCTCTACTATATACACAAGGGGTTACCACAGAGGTAGCGCCGCATGATTTGATTTATTTTTTAATAGACTGGTATTCCTACGCCTAATATTACTGCGCCAACAGGTTATGGGCCCAGAAGGGAGCTGTAACTGTTATTATCTTGGAGCAACTGTAACCCAAATAATTTTCTTACATATTCTGATTCTATCGATCTTGCTTGTACTTAGACTTTCAGTTTGGTGGTCTCAGCAGGAAAATAGTGGCTCAGTCTACAGCGCGCATTTGAACATTACTTCCATTTTTATTACGCTAAAGGTCAAGAGTGTGATGGTAAAGTGGAAACTGCATCCAAGACATTATGCTGCTAACATAACTTTGGCTCTTTGCAAGTATCTGCACAGACAGCATGCCAACGTTAAGCTAGCCAAGAACCCATAGTGTAAGCTAAGTGAATCCTAACACCAACCCAGCAAGACCCTGAACTTCAACAGGGAACAAACTGATGAGCAGTCAGGCTGCAGCCTCTGTTTCTACCTGTTTATGTTTCTACAGTATTGTGTTGGTGTGTGGGACTGTAGCCTCAGGTCTATATCAATTGGTAATTATGAGAAACTACGTTTTAAATAATTTTACAATGTAACATGAAAGTAATGTAATGAGTAGTATAATGTAATACTTTTTTCTGGTAGTAATTAAGTAACATACTGCTTTACTTTTAAGAAAACTGCTTTGTGTAATATGAGTAATAATCCTTTTTTGAGTAATGATCACAACAAAGAGGGGAAACAACATGTACAAACATTTGACCACACAGCATGCAACTAATTTGCATGAATGTAATGTCTTGTATGTGATGGTGGTGACTCTCAAAGTGGAGCCAATGAGAACCCAGTGAGAATCAATAAGTAATCAACTCCATAAGTGATATTGATAATGGAATCGGTATCGCTAAATTCCTATCAATTCCCATCCCTAACTCACTGATGCAGTAATTCGCAACAGGTGCTATAACAAACGTGTCAGACAGACTCCATACTACATCCTTAATGGGGAAAAGCCTAATCTTTCAAGGACATAGGAGATGTATGAGTGCACATGTGTCTAATAAAGTGGCACCTCTTTCCGTGTTCCGGTGTTGTGCCAAAAAATGATTGTCTGCCAAAAATTGATTGCTCGTATTTAAACTGCTATAAATAACTTGTTGGTCTATAATATGTGAAACATATGTCAAATGTATCCGTCATGAATGATATCGAGTCATCTTGAGCCACAAACAACATTCCTTTAACAAGGTAGAAGCGGCAATCAATTTTTGGCAGTGACTTTAATATATATTTTATTTATCCAGTTAAAAAAAAAAATCTCGTTGACATTAAAAATGGCTTTTTAAGAGTAATCTGGCCAAGAGGACAGCAGAAATGGCAACAAATATAACAATAGTTCTGTAAACATATTTTAAGTGGACAAAAAAGTACCAGATTGGTTATAATGTAAGTACAGTAGCACAGAGTTATAAAGATACTTGAAAAACAGGTAATTTTTAAATTTTATATATAACCCCTTTTTAAACCCTGTTCACCGAAGTCTATTTACCAAAATACGTAAAGATATTACACATAAAAAACACACACGGAAACATTGGAGATCAGTTTTTGGCAGGTGATCACTTTTTGGCAGAACACCAGATTTGGGATTTAAAACTTAAACTCGGACCTGTGTTTGAGCCAAAACAAAGTCTTAGAGGATATCATGGCAGCTCAGAGCGTTTTATTTCACTCTGTCCTTTTGCACAGATAACCGGCTGTTTATTGAAGAGTGAAAATTAAAGGTTTAATCACAGAAATGCTGCCATTGCATTCATATGCACCATATGAATCCAAATCACCAGCCAGTAACCTCGCACTTTATATGTGCAGAAACTTTAGAAATTAATTTAACAAAGTGCTTTGGCAGAAAGATGAGGATGAGAATTACAGAAGTAATTTAAAGGAGATTACTGATTCTGTGAGCCTTATCTGTTCAGCAGGTTCTTTTAAAGTCGACGTCACCTTTAGATTTTGGACCCGACAGGAAGGCTGACGCCTGAGGATTTGAGGCTGCGCCCTCGGTCATCTGGCGTCAATGTTTTGTGCTAAATGTGAAAATGATAAGCAAGCTACACAATTTTTAGTCCTGCTGAGAATCTTTCTATTTATTCTTATTGCTCATTAGTATTTGAAAACTCTGCAGCGATCAGTTGAGGGGGTGTGAAAGTCATTTTAGTTCATGAGCTACACACAGACAGATTTGATTTCACGTGTAAAAAGTACCTGATTTATGAAGTTTAAGACTTGTAAAGGTATCCATTATCAGACTAATGACAAACATCTCTGCACAAATTATTCAGTTTCATTAACTTAATGTCACTCAGCATCTATAGAATACTTCTGTTTCTACCATTTACCCCTCAACTTAAGAAACTTGTAAATTATCCTGTTTCAAAACATTTTTCATATTAGGCTCTTTTTTTTTAATTAAAAAAGAAATTTAGGGTTTAGTCTAAACTCTACAGAAACATGTTTAGAAAATGTCATAACTTTATTAGAATTGTGTCATCAGGAATATTTCTTTGTGTAGGAAGCTTTGTGAATACAGGCCTTGGTTTGTGTGTGTCTGGTTTTTGAAGATGAATAAATGCAATAGGCAACCGTAGATTCAGAGGGGGAACGTAAACACATTGTAGGCAACTCTAAACTGAAACTATGTCTTTTGAGTTTTCACAGAAAAATAAAAATAAAAATGAATGAGCTTGTCTGTGTTTTATTGTATTTATTTAATAAATCTTACTTTATATTTTTAACACTTAAAAGCAAACAGTTGTTTGTTTTTGCACGTGAAATATTCCCATATACAGGATTGGCTTTTTTTCTTTTTTTTTAATTTCATGTAATTTTTTTTACAATCACAGTTTCTTGTTAAAGTGACAACTTATCTACAGGATTCTTAGTGAGTAACCGACTTATTATTGACATTTGTGCAATCATAATTTCAGACAGCTGTGAGGGGCTCTGCAGTGGAGATGCCTCGAATAAAGAGCCTTCATCCTAATGACCACACACGGTTCAGCTCTGAGTCGGCAAAAGTCAGGAGAGATCTGGGTGAGTGACACCATAATACCTTGATTGATTAACACATAGTTATAAGTGTTAATTAAGCATTAATAAAGAGTGAAGTGATAATTAATAATGTATACTTGTCACTAATCATTTTATACAGTAGATTTGTTCATTGTTTAGTCTTTTTTTTTTTTTAATAAAGCTTTTATATATTCATCAGAATTTTTTTTTTCAGTTGTTAAAAATCTCATTTCAAAAATCAAAAATCATTTTAAAAATCTCATTCACAAAGTGAGACTGCCTGATTACCACTAAAACTTATAAATGACCTGATATTATCAGCTGATATTAGCTATTTGCCGGCCAATCAGACTGACAATGGCTGATAAATCAAATGATAGTTGAAAGTTAAACAAGTAAAGAAGAGACAGGAGGAACACAGTTCAACCATTTTATAAGTGCTGCTGTTGCATAGCCTGCCCATCAGAGGGCAGTCTGCATCTTCTCTGTTGGCAGTGCACATGTTTGGAACACCACAAACACAGCAACCAGCTGATCTGAGCAGAGTAAATGAATAACTAGGCATAACAAGTGTTAGTAAAATCTGTTTCGATTTCATGTGTCTGAAAGAAAATAAAACATCAGATTTTTTTTTTTAAAGTTGCCAAATATTCGTATTCTTCTTATAAATACTCCATCAGCCGAGCTCTAACCAGCACAGTGTCTGTGTCTGTCTTATGGAAAACAAAGTCATTCCCCAATATCAGCTTGTTGCACAAATGTTCAAAATCACAAATCAATTACAAATTACATTTTTAAAAAATAAACACTAAAGAAATTACATATTTGGTATGGCTCTTTGCAACTACACAAAATGACAGCGTAGCATAACGTACAGATATGTTTTAATGGTTCCTGCAGATGTCCAGAAGCTGTTGCAGATTGAAAATGAAGTTCCCTGCATCCCTAATCTGGACCAGCAGGACTCAGACCTCCTCCACATAAAGAAGGAACAGGAGGAGCTCTTGACGAGTCAGGAGGGAGAGCGGCTAAATGGGTTAGGGGACACTGAAATTACCAAGGTCCCAATCACTGCTGTGAAGAGTGAGGGTGATGAAGAGAAACCTCTGTTCTCACAGCTTCATCAGGGACCAACTGAAGCCAGCAGAGAGGTAGAGCCTCCAAACAGCAGCTCATCCAAACAGATAAAAACAGAAACTGTTGGAGGACCAGAATCAACCAGGAACCCAGATGTTTACAGTCATCTACGTCCAAGTACTGATGGAAAGCCTTTAGACTCTTATGAGACTGAAGTTTGCATTGATGATGATTGGCAGGAGGCTTTATCCGATTCTGGACCTGAAGACAGTGACACTGTAGATTCACAGATGACAGAAAACACAGAAGAGAAACCATTCAGCTGTGATTTCTGTGGACAAAAATTTAAGAGAGACTCAAATCTTAAGACGCACATTAGAGTTCACACAGGAGAGAAACCATTTAGTTGTAAGATTTGTGAACAAAGTTTTAGAAATCAGTATAATCTAAACAGACACATGAGAGTCCACACAGGAGAGCAACCGTTTGGCTGTGATGTTTGTAATAAAAGATTTTCCCATCCAGGGTCTCTGAAGAGACACCAGAATGTCCACACAGGAGAGAAACCGTTCAGCTGTAGCGTTTGTAATAAGAAATTTAGGCAGAGGATTCATTTCAAGAGACATATGAGAGTCCACACAGGAGAGAAACCATTTGGTTGTGATGTTTGTTGTAAGAGATTTAACTGTAAGAGAAATCTGAAGACACACATGAGAGTACACACAGGAGAGAGACCGTTCGGCTGTGATGTTTGTAGAAAAAGCTTTTCACAGCCAGGAATTTTAAAGAGACACATGAGCGTCCACACAGGAAATAAGAGTCTTCAACCAGATGAAACCAGAGATTTCCGATTGGTTGGTGCCATATCTGCACGGCCCACATCACAGCTGGTTCAGGCACAAGACACAAGAGATCTAGGTAAGTGACATACATCAGTCTGTCTATAATATACAACAAATATTTCATATGTAACTATGACCACTGTTTTCAGTGGAAAACACTTGGTTTTCTGTGTTTTTTCATTTTAAAATTTGTATTAGGTTCCAAAATCATTTGTGTAATATTAAAAACTGTAATAGGATTTGTGTCATATGTTTCCATAATCATGTGTGTGTTTCAGCTACAAGGGCAACACCTGGACATCCTGCAGATGTCCAGGTGTTGCAGATTGAAGGAGAGGTTTCCTGCAGCCCTAGTCATGACGAACAGGATCCAGATCTCCTCCGTATTAAAGAGGAACAGGAAGAACTGCTGAATGGGCAGGACGAGGCTGACATCACCAAGGTCTTAATCACAGCTGTTCCTGTGAAAACTGAAGACGATGAAGAGAAGCCACAGTCCTCAGAGCTTCGTCAGAGATTATCTGAAAACAACACAGAGGGAGAGCCTCCAACCAGCAGCTCAGCAAAACAGATAAAAACAGAAACCGATAACTGTGGACTACCAGAAGCAGCCAAGAACCTGGATTCCAATATTAATTTACAACCAAAAACTGATGGAATAGTTTCAGAATCCTATGAGACCGATGTCAGTATTGATGGTGACGAATGGCAGGTGCCTTTGTCAGATTGTGGACGTGGTACTGAAAACAGTGAGAAGGGTTTGAAGAAGGAGAAATCACTTGAGTCAGTTGTAAAAGGCAATGTGGACTGTAAAACCACCAAAAAGAAATTTACTTGCTCTGAGTGTGATAAACAGTTTGTTTACAAGCAGTCTCTTCAGAGGCATGTGGCACGCCGTTCAGCAAAAAAGACTTCGAGCTGTTTGGTTAATAGTGCATGTTGTAGAGGAAAGCAAAAAGCTGCATCACAGGCCAGAGATCAAAAAGAAGAGAACCCACTGAACTGTGATCTCTGTGGACAAAAATTTAACAGTAAAAGAAATCTGAAGGCACACATGAGAATCCACACCGGAGAAAAACCATTTAGTTGTAATGTTTGTGGAAAAAGCTTTCGACATCAATATACCATCGACAGACACATGCGAATCCATACAGGAGAGAAACCCTTTGGTTGCAGTGATTGTAGTAAAAGTTTTGCACAGCTAGGCGATCTGAACCGGCACAAGGCCGTCCACACCGGTTTGAAACCATTCAGCTGTAATGTCTGTGGTAAAACATTTAGGCAAAGGAACCATTTTAAGAGACACATGAGAGTCCACACAGGAGAGAAGCCGTTCATTTGTGACGTTTGCGGCAAAAGCTTTAATTGTAATAGAAATCTTAGGACGCACATCAGAATCCACACAGGAGAGAAACCATATAGCTGTGATGTTTGTGGTAAACGATTTTCAGAGCAAGCTATTTTAAAGAGACACGCAAGCATCCACACAGGAGAGAGGCCGTTTGTTTGTGATGAGTGTAATAAAACATTTAAGTGTAAGAGAAATCTTACAGCACACATGAGAGTCCACACAGGAGAGAAACCATTTGGTTGTAATGTTTGCAGTAAAAGGTTTACACAATCTGGGATTTTGAAGAGGCACATGAGCGTCCACACTGGAGAAAAGAGCGTTCGTCCGATGGAAGCCAGCGCCGTGGGTTCAAAGTCCCCAAAACTGGCACCAGCCACATCTGAAATGGTGCAGATGCAAATCGAGAGAAGCGTAGGTAAGCGACATACATTTGTGTAAACAATTTTTACTGTACAACAAGGGTAAAAAAAGCTTTCTGTAATTTCTTTAAGTAGTCTTCAGGAATAGTTCTTCAGGCTTCTTTAGAACAGTCAAAGCTCTTCTTTGCATGTTTCTGGCTTGTGCTCTGTTCTCTGTCGGGATGATCCCACAGCTCTTCAGTAGTGTTGAGGTCTGGGTAATGGCCAATAGCTTCTTGACAGCTTCCCTTCCACAGAGATCATTTCTCATGAGGCTTAATAGAACAGTAGATGGATGAGCTGAAGGGTGTGTCAGCTATTATTTTCTGAAAGACTGGGCCTAAGCAGAATTCTGAATAACATTTTGACCCAAGTTGCGGCAGGTGGCCGCCCCTCCCTGAGCCTGGTTCTGCCAGAGGTTTCTTCCTGTTAAAAGGGAGTTTTTCCTTCCCACTGATGGTAAGTTCTTGCTCATAGGAGGTTGTCTGATTGTTGGCATTTTCTCTGTGTTATTGTCGGGTCTTTACTTTACAATATAATGTGCCTTGAGGTGACTCTTTGATGCTATATAAATAATTTAATATAAAATATAAAATAATATAAACTGAATTGAAGTGCACATTAAAATATGCATATTGAAACTTATTTTCAGAGGCTGATCAAATGAGAATTGAATTATGATTTTACCAGATATTTCCAAACTTCTTGAATCAGTCAATATTTGGTTGCTGTTCTTTTTTTTTTCCTGCAGATGTCGAGCACACAGAAGAGATTCCCTGTATCCAAGAGGACCAGTTTCCAGAGCCCCTCCACATGAAGGAGGAGCAGAAGGAACTTCTGACTGGTTGCGAAGACAAAAAATTATATTTGATGGAGGAGGTTAATATCACCACGCCCCCATTCACTGCCATTCCTGTTATAAGTGAAGATGATGATGAGGAGAAACCCAAGTTCTCACAGCTTCATCAAGACAATGTTGACACAAAGCCTCCATCCAGTGTCCCAACTGAACAGAAAACAGATGGGGAGGACCGTGGGGGACCAGAACCAGGCAAAAACACAGATCTGAACAGTCATTTACAACCACATAATGCCGGAACGGTCAGTATTGATGATAAATATGAAGATGATGATGATGTTGGTGACTGGCAGGAACCGGTGTCAGATTCTGAACCTGAAAATGGTTATCAAGAGATCAGGGGTCCTGAGTCTGGGATGTGACACTGCCCGAAAAATCCTTTTCCTGCTCTCGAGTTTGCTGAACTCAAGATGACACGTCATTTAGGGGAAAGGGCTTCAAGCTGTTTGGTTTATGTGGATGAGAGTTTAACCAAAATACAAATTTTAAAGCACATTGAGTCCACAGAAGAACCAAAAGCACTCAAACGGTAGTGTTTGCAGTAAAAGATTTCGCACAAGAGGAGATTCAGTATGTTATAGAAAGTCATTAATGGCAGTAATGATGAATTTTTATGTTAGCACATAACTTCTAAATCTAAATTATTTTTCTTTCTTTATCTTAAGAAAAATTATTGTGTCAAAATTTGCTTTCATCATAAGTTCGAAAACACTCTCACACTTGAGCCACCAAGGGGGTTCATTTTGATCCTTTGGCATTTTAAAAATCGTGTAGGCCCGGTGAAGCAGATAACAGTTCAATCTGCCTCCTCCCCACTATGGTTCTAGTGTTAATCACATCATATAATTTCATCACATTATTTGGGACTAGTCTTAAATATGCAATATTATACTAATACTTCCGAGGGAACCAGTTTGGAAATGCTTGAAGTATAGTTTTCTTTCAGTGGTTTTCAGAAGACTGACCACCTGTCGTTCTTGGAGGTGCTGGAAGCAGACGGTCTTTCCGTGATTGAAAATTAAATGAGGAAGAAAAGACTTTCTAGCTACATTATTGTCTTTTAAAGTGCGGCTTTTGGAGGAATGTTTGAATGTTCACAAAATAATAAAATGATCTAAACTGTTTGCATTTATCCTGATCAGTTATGAACTTGGACCGTTAAACCAGTTCTGGTCTGAAAGTGTTACAGGTTTACCTACTGCTACATGGGCAGTTGGTGTTTTAGGTGCCAGTGTCTATTTCTTCATGAGTTGTGTTAGGACCTTGGCTCACCTGCTGTAACCTGAGACCAAAATTAGAGAACTAACATTTCTTCAAGGTCAAAGGTCACTAATTACATCATACTGTGAAGGACATGGATGTAACTGAAGTATATTTCATAATTAGAACATATTTTATTCCACAGCACAAAACATAAATATATATTTTAAAAAGATTGTCACTTTTCTCTCATGTTGTTTCAGATGATGAAACAGATTATCTCCTTTCCTTTCATAAAGGATGGTCCAGTGTATAAAGTTGAAGGAGGTAATAAAGGAAGCACTATTCTTTAGTATTTAGAGAATTTCAACAGCTATTTTGATGACTGCTGTGCAGACAAAGATTATTTCACTTGCTTAGGAACTTTCCTAAGGAAAATTCAATCATTCATCCACAACGCCATCTGAATAGCAAAGAAAAAACTTTTCATTCTGAAAGACGGAGTGAATTCTGTAAAGGTCACATTTGATGAGATGTGCACTCAATATAATCTTTTTTGGTTTTATGGGTGGAGTCGTACACTTGCTTTTTTCCCTGTATTATTTCTATTAGTTACTGTTTTGTAGTGCTTTGGTGGGATAGAGCTGCATAAATTTAACTGGCTACCAGAAATAAAGTGCAATATAAATTACAAATTATGCTCTATTTGTACAGTAATAAATAAAACTATTCAGATTAGCTCCAGGTGCAATATTTAAATATTATACACTTGAAGGGACCATCAGTCATAACCCAACAAATTAAATGGTTGTGATTCTGAAATGGGGCTTTTTGCATAATGAGGGTTTAAATAATGATGAAGAATTAAAGTTAGAGACAAACACAGTGGCCCGATGGCCAGCCAAAGATACTGCCGTAACATTTCTTTGTAATGATGTGAGACAGCCTGAAATTGGAAAACTGTTCATCAATTAACTATTTATACAATCAATTTTGTTCAGCATTTATTTAAAGGTGAAAAGACAAAACAGAAAATAAATGAAAAACAGTGAACCTGATCTGGCTGGATATTGTCCTCAAACTAAAATGACTTCTTAGGATTTCTTTCACCACTCCATTCATGTTTTGCATGAATGGATGGAGGTTTGGAGGTTTATTTTACTTTTTAAACTGTAACAATTATTTCTTCGTGGATCCCTCAGGGGGAATCTGTTTGCGTTGGGAAAAGAACGTAGGAACCTTCTATTATACTGTGTTGTAAGGGGGAACAAAACAAAGGTTGGACCGACTGGCAGGAAGCTGTCCGTCCTGAGACTGCGGAGCTTCCAGAGGATTTTTCATCCCCTCTGCAGGAGAACCTGCGGTGCCGAATAACCATTAGAATCGTGTTTATAGTGTGACGAGGTTTTGAGACACTGAGACGATAACAGTTATAATTTAGCACAATAAATAGAACGGGGAGTCAGCTGTCGCCGCCAAACGAGCAAAAACATGAAGGGGGGAAAAGAAATACACATTGGGGTCACCTCCTCCAGGTGGACATAGCTGAAGCGGACTCACCTGTTTTCTGCTGGACAGGTAATTTATTCCCAGTAGAGTCAGCAGCAACACGGTCATGGATACAGTCAGGACAAGAGCGCTTTTACACAAAAATATAGACCTGCTACCCGGACTAGAATTAAATTTTTATAAGCTAAAACTCGAATCTGTCAAAGGACCCAGAGCTGCCCTAAATTATTCGCAGTAAGAGTGACACAGTGAATTCATAACGTTTTGCAGCTCATGTCAGAACATCTCAGTTTAATCTCTACGTTTTTACCTTCTACAGGTCATAACTTGGGGTTATTATCTCAAAATTTCAACTTACTAACTCAGTTCTTGTAATTAGAGAGCACTTAAATAGAACCTTTCTACCAAAGGCCTCATTCACCCACTCACACACACACACATTTATACAGCACTATGTATTTTCTAACATTCGCACTTTGACAGATGCATCAGGAATAACTCAGAGTTAATACTTTGGCACACAGACTGGAGGAGTCAGGGATCCATCCATCGAGCTTCTGATTGGTAATTGACCCGCTCTAATGCCTGAGAATGAATGAGTAAATGCTCAGTGTGGCTCATTTGTGTCATTACAGCTTGCACCTGAAAATCAGAAGTGGAGTTGCGATGCCTCGATTAAAGATCCTCCAACCGGACGACCCCAGAGGTCTCAGGTTGTGTCCCCTCGTACCTGCATCAGCTACATCAGGTTTGGTAGAAGCACAGGCAGGTGGGTGACGTTCATTTGTTTCATTAACATGTAACTCATTCTCTTAGTCAAACAGCAGAAACTAAATTATAAAACAGAACAACTAATGTGTAATGGTGCTGTATTCAGATATTTGCCACCCACTTCAGAGGTGCAAGGACAAGAGGATAAAGTCTGAAGTTAGTAAAGAAGGTAAAGCTCTAGCAACACCTGGAGCTTGCCTTTATGGTCCATGAAACTGAAATTTATCAGCCAGGATTAGCTGTGTGGCTCCAGTGTGAGTCATTTCTTTACTCAGTGTACTGACACAATATGTGAGACGAGGTGCTTCGGTTTATGTTCTCAACCATTTCTCACCGCAGAAAATGCATAGATATAAATAAATAAAGATTGAATTAATACCGCTCTGGGGAAATTCACAGCAAAAGGGTCAGAAAGAAAATGTGAATTAGAGATACTAGAAAAATGGTGTACAGAAACTGCAAAAAATGCGGTAATGCAGTCGGTAATAACTGATGACCTCTTTGGTTGTAAGATTCAGATGATTATTTATTAAAAGCGAGACATTTTAAATGAGAATAAGAAAGAAAAGTATTTCTTTGTGCCCCCTTTTCCCTGTTAATGCCCTACCTGGCCCCCCTGGCAAAACTTTGCTAGACCCGCCCCTGCACAGTTACCAGCTGTCAGCTACTTAGAAAAGGATCCTGGTGTTATTTGTCTCTCAGAAACGGTTCATAACTTCCCTTCAACTCATTCATGTCACCTAAAAGGTAAACCTGTTTCTCCATCACCTGTTCAGCTCTGATGATTCAGTAAGGACATCTCCTGGTTTCATCTTCATGTTTCCCTCTCACCACATATCCAAACCGATATCATGACCAGCAGCTTTTACAGCTGTGGCTCCAGCAAACATCAGCTGATACTAGAAAGTAATATTAAATAAATTCTAACAACAGCTTATCAAGCTTAAACGTGCTGCTGTTGTTTATCCGCTGGTTTCCTCTTTCTGGCACAAAGTGGGCGATAAACAAACAAGAGAGAAAAGCCGATCAGCTGATCATTGATCAGTTTCATGATTGAAGTAGAAACAGGAGAGGGAGGGGAGAGAATGAGAGAAGA
>VUQG01043936.1:16207-44563 GCA_015106755.1 Etia nguti | reverse complement strand
TAAAAAATGAGGGGGGGGGGGGGGGCAAAAAGTGTGAAAAAGTGATTGCTAAACCTAGTAACTGGCCAGTTTATTGCAATCAAGCGTTTGCGATAACTGGCAATGAGTCTTTTACAGCGCTGCGGAGGAATTTTGGCCCACTTATCTTTGCAGAATTGTTGTAATTCAGCCACATTGGAGGGTTTTTGAGCATGAACCAGCTTTTTAATATCATGCCACAGCACCTCAATTGGATTCAGGTCAGAACTTTCACTAGGTCACGCCGAAGCCTTCATTTTGTTTTTATTAAGCCATTCAGAGGTGGACTTGCTAGATTTGGATCATTGTTCTGCTGCAGAACCTAAGTTCGTTTCAGCTTGAGGTCACCAACAGATTGGCGAACATTCTCCTTCAGGATGTTTTGGTAGACAGCAGAATTTACCGCAACAAGGCTTCAGGTCCTGAGGCAGTAAAACAGTCCCAGATCGTCACACTCTCATACCATATGGAACTGTTAGTATGATGTTCCTTTTCAGAAATGCTGTGCTACTTTTTCACCAGATGTAATCAGACGCACACCTTCCAAAAAGTTCAGCTTTTGTGTGGTCAGTCCACAGAGCATTTTTCTAAAAGTCTTGGAGATCGTCAAGATGTTTTCTTGCAAAACCGAGATGAGCCTTCGTGTTCTTTTTGCTCAGCAGGGGTTTTAATCCTGGAACTCAACAATCACTTTTTCACACAGAGCCACGTAGGTTTGGATTCATTACCCCCTTAATAATAAACACCTTCATTTAGAAACAGCATTTTGTGTGTACTTGTGTTATGTTTTTCTAATATTTAAATTTGTTTGATAATCTGAAACATTTTAGCGTTTCAGATCACTTAAATGTTTCAGATAGAAAATATAGGAAATCAGGAAGGGGGCAAACACTTTTTCACATCACTGTATGCCATAGGTGAGTTTAAACCCTTTTTCGGAGTGCTCAAGCACCCCTAAAAATAAAAATATAAATGGTTGTAATAATAGCACATTTTACTGTTTTACAGTCCCTGTGTGAACTTGCTTTAAACATATTGAAAGGTATGTTTATTCTGTCTACTTAGATTAGAGATTAGATTAGATGAAACTTTAGTAATCCCTCGGGTGGGTTCCTCCGGGAAATTCACTTATGCTTATAATGAACTACAAATGAAAAAGGAAAATATCAGACTTCCAGGTGAATAACAAAATTACTTTGAAACATAAACAAGCTCTGAAGGAAAAGTCAGGTGAGGTCAGTTTAACCCCGTCTTACAGTTGCTTTACATATTATACCAGAGCTGATCAGGAGAAGGAAAGGAAGGGGAAAAAAAGTTTCTGAGGATGCAAAAGATATATTTAATTTCACTTAATGAGTCTTCGGTCAGACACTGATTTGGATAGTCAAATGAGAACCATCTTGGGTAAATGTAGGTTGACTCTCCCTTAAACACAATATTAATAGTGCAGAGTGCATCGTGAGTTACAAAGAAAGAAAGTCGGTGGAGATCTAAGCAAACAATATAGTCTTCACTAAGTCCCCTTCGAACATGGGGAAGTTTAAGTCAATTTTAAAGGAGTGAGAGAAAAGCTCATTAAGTCAGTATCACTACTTTTAATATCACTTTCATAGTGATCTTTTATTACATAGGATTTGGATGTTTGTCCTTACTTGTGTGTACTCGATATCAGTTGGTTTTGCTTCTTTACTTGTTTGTATCATATTTGCTGTAACTTCCGATGCCCTCTTTCTCAGGTCTCTGTTGGAAAATAGATTTCAATCTTAAGTAGCCTTTTACCTGAAAAAATAAAGGGTAACAACATAATAACAAGATGGTCTTGAACATCTCACAGTCTGAACTCAAACACTCGGGCCTTCTCCTCCATGACACACATTAATAGCTAACATGAAAGAACCATTGTAATAAGAACTATTTTTTCCTTTTTTTTTTTCCAGAAAGTTCAACATTACTGGAAAAAACACGCAGTCATGGACACTGAGCATGCATAGGTACATACAGTACTCCCATTTATACACAGAGTGCTTAGGCTTGCAGTAAGGTAAGGTGAGCTTTAATACCCCCAATCATTGGGACTCAAAGCATCTACAAAATATCTTTCCTTCAAAGTCTCACCCTCATCCTACAGAAAGAGCTCCCTCGTAGCATACTTGAACATGTACCTCTTTCTTCTGTTCATTCTATAAGGCTCAAATGACCACTCATCCTGAAGAGCCTTGGGTGATGGGTACAGCGGAGAAACATCACATTCCTCCTTGGAGCATCAACAAAAGGTGTCTCACTAGTGGTGGAAGGCATCGTGCTGAGTTTTAGGCTTCGGTTTTCCTTGTGATTGTGTTCAGTCCCTCTCTCAGACATGGTGATCAAAGTTTTGTTTCTTATCCTTTTTACACTTGTTTGATTAATTGTTTTCTATGGCCTCATCAATTGCTCAATAGGTGGAATTCAAGGTTGGACACAGTTCAGTAATCGGTTCATTTTTATAAATCCACAAAAAGCTTCTTATACCCCGATTAAACACACACACAGCTCTGAACTCAAGTAAGATTCAACAATCTCACTGAACTCATAATTACATCAAAAAGTGAGCCCAGACTTGTTAATATGACCCCCTTGGTTTTTCTAGTCTTAATGACCATTTACAAAAGGAACTTATTAGTGTAAGAAGCATATTGTCTAACAAAGCATTTTTTTAGTGCACATCAAGCTTCAAGACATTGTCACAGGCAAAGTCTTTTTCTGTAAGTGGCTATGCTGATGGGTGTTGAGGCATAGGTCGAGTGTTGTGGGGGGTGGAAATGAGACAATGGCCCCTCTGCTGTGGTAGTGATGAGCAGTCTCATTCCTCTGTCAAAGCATGCAGATAGAAGTACTTGCAGCAGCCCAAAATGCATCTGTGTGGCCCAGTTTTGAGCGAACTGTTAGTATCCACCTCCATAAAGTAATAACATCCTGCTGATGCATCTTTCCAAGGCCTCTCTGCATCTCTCCACTTTACCAGCTACAGGCCGGGCTAAAGTAGGACACTAAGCATTTGCCATAAGTTTTCAGTTAGGAGCCACTAATCTGCTGTGTGAGCATTTTAATGTTTGTCCAGCTGTGTAGTGTCTGGCCTCAAAGGTGTATGTGCTTCAGTTTTATTGAGTGAAATTCCAGCATTTTATTAGTCTAATAATTAGCAGATATGTGTAACCATAGTAGATAGCAGTAGCTTAAATTTCTTTCAAATATAGTCACCAGCATTGTGGTGACAAAACAGTAAAGTTGAAGCTTCAAAACGCAAAGTCCAAAACCCATGGGTGATGTCAGCGTGGTGTACCTGTTATAAGCAGTGTGTGTATCTGCTATGTGGACTCAAATGTAACAGCCACTTTATTAGGTATACCAGAACTGCTCCTTCAGACAAACACCTAGTCAGCTAACCATATGTCTGCAACTCAAAGCATTTAGACATGTAGACACCTTAAGATAAAAAGCATGAGGAACGGGAAGAAAGTTGGTTTAAATGATTGAACGTGGGATGTGTTGTTGGTGGTGTTGGGCTGGCCTGAGTATTTCAGAAACTGCTGAACTGCGACTTTCCCACACAACTATGTCTACAGTTTAGAGCGGTATCGTCTGAAAAAGAGGAAACATAGAGTGGATGATAATGCTTTGTTGACATCAGAGAATGGCCAGACTGCTTCAAGATGATAGGAAGGCAATAAATAACCACTTGTTACACTCAAGGTACGCTGAGGAGCATGTACGAATGCACAAAACCTTGAAACAGATGGGCTAGAAAGGCAGAAGGCCACACTGGGTGGCACTCCTGTCGGCCAAGAACAGAAAACAGAAGCTCCAATGTACAAAGTTCACACAGGCTCACGAAAATTGAACAGAAGCCTAAAAAATTGTCGCCTGGTCTAGTGAGATTTAATTTCTGCTACAACATTCAGATCGTAGGGTCATAATTTGATGTAAAAAAATTGAAAGAATGGATCCATCTACTTAAGTATCCCAATAAATGCATTAATACCATGCTCTTATTCTGAAAAGACAAGTTTAAAACTCTAAATCTGAAAGTATTTTTGCATTCGCAGCCCAGACAAATTTTTAGCACAGGTTTTAAACCCATAACAGGTCTGTAGATTAAAATAACACAGTACAAATCCAAAGAAACCACATATTAAAAGATTTTTTATTCACAATAGAAGTGTAACAAATATAGTTTATTAAAAAGTCTGCTGCTCATTAATATCATCTTAATCCATAAGCTCAGGAGATTTTTATATAAATGTCGAGCGGCCAGTTTGCCAGAATGGAATATTTACATTTTTACTCAATAATTATAATATTAACACAATAAAACAAATTTCCCCACAAAATTAAAATATTGCATATAAATGCAAAGTAAACTATGTGCAATGGAAAGATTATCAGCAATATTTTGTACAGATACATTTCTGAGGTTCACATGTTTAAACCCTTTAAAGGAGAATGACGACCATTTTAAGAATTCAAATTGAGTTCCAGTCATTTCTAGTGGTTTTGTACCACCTATGAAAAACACATGTCAGTGTGGTCTGTATTAGATGTTTAAGGAAAAGTGGTGTATATTCAAAGAGGGCTGACTGACTTTGGTTTGAATTCATGAAACTGTTGTAATTCTCCTCTAATATTCACTAATAGAAAGGCATTGGAAAGCAACAGACCGTCAACACAATAATCATAAAATCACCAAAGACATTTCAGCTTAATCATGAAAACAACAGATAAAAATTAAAAAAAATCAAGTCTACAATGTGAGAATGAACAAAAGCCTGACGTCACACAACGTGAAGCTAAAGCAAACACCAGAAACCAAATACATTCTCCAGATCTCCGTTTGCAGGTAGTGAAATGACCAGTTCAGTGTCAAATGAGAGAGAGAGAAAAAAATGCCAATGATAAAAATCCAGGTGGACACAAGAACAAGAGAAATTAAATTTCTTTTGAAGAAAAACCTGGGACTCAGCCCTTTAATTCTAAATAGGTCAAATGTTTCTAAGAATACAAACTTTCAAAATAAAAGTCTGCACACAGGGCTTAAAAAAACAAAACAAGAACAACAACATTTATAATCATATGTATACAACTAATACCTGCAAAGCAAATTTCCCTGTTGGGACATTACTCCTCAAAATGCTGCAAATGACTGCTGAACACATCAGGAAATCTCACCCATTCACATCTCTATTAACGTCATATTTACCTGAGGCTTAAAAAAAGAAAGAAAGTACAACCCACACACCATTAAATGTTTTGATCTGTAACCGGACAGAAATCATCAGAGATTTTAAATAACTTAATTCATATCAGAGTGATATCAGTACCATAATGCTAAAATGTAGCCTTAACTCTTTCCTCTCTTTTATCTCACTGCACACTGGACATTTTTGTGGGTTCAGGACTGTCACAGGGTATTCTTGACTGCATGAAGATATTTACATGTTAGACTGTAACTTGATCATCTCAGGGAATGACCGGATAGAGAAAATACTCGAGCTGTTAGCTGCAGGTCTTAAATGCAAAGTACATAAAGTATATAAAACCACCAGGACCAATGTGAATGACCAATGCCAGGTTCAGACTACACGACATCAGCATGAAGTTGAACTCAGGAACAAAAACTGGCGTTATGCATGAAAGAATGCCTCACTACGTCCTGACCGCAGAAAGTGTATAAAACAAGCGCCAAGACTTTAAAAGTGAGGCTAATCCTGCCTTCTTTCTAATGGCCATCAGGGGGCGACCTCTCTGGTTTCAAAAAGAAGTATTTAGTCTTCACAGACCTCTTCTCACGACGTGTTTATATACCACTGCTACACGTCATTAAGTTTTATCTTCTTTCTCCTAAACTCTGCATCATTAAAGAGCCTGGCTCTACCAGAGGTTTCTTCCTGTTAAAAGGCAGTTTTTCCTTCCCAATGTCACCTAGTGCTTGCTCATAAGGGATTGTCTGATTGTTGGAGTTTTCGCTCTAATATTTTAGGGTCTTTTGACAGTATAAAGTGCCTTGAGGTGACTGTTGTTATCATTTAGTGTGATATAAATATCACCGGATTCAATTTAATTCATTTTTTTTTTTTAATATAGCACCAAATCAAAACAGCAGTGGCCTTGAGGGAAGTAATACAGAGAAAACCCAGCACTTGGAAACAGTGGGAAGGAAAAACTCCCTTTTAACAGGAAGAAAGCCCCGGCAGAACCAGGCTCAGGGAAGGGCAGCCACCTGCCATAACGGGGTTGGGGTGAAACAAAACATCCTTGTGATTTCTTTGGTCACTAGCACATTGCTGTAGTTCCTCATAGTTTGCACGGAAGAAGCTGACTTGTCTGCAAAAACTTGCTAGCAACGGGCGAAAAGAGTGTCACTCAAACCAAAAACGGAGAACATTTTCTTTCAAAATAAAACTCAAGCTTCACAGTTGCAGACAACATGTTTCAAAACTTTTACTCTGAAGGGAAATTACGGTCTATATTTCTGGTTTGTGCGGCCCTTTTTCACCGTTTCACTACAACGCAGAAAGTGGTCTATGAGTGTTTGCAGACACATTAGTGTCTTCCATTAAAAACTACAGGCAACCATGGTGATCAGTTTCACCTCATCACTGCCTACAATCTCCACCAACCACTCAGGGAATACACGCTTTTCCCAAGGAACCTCTGGTAGCTGACAAGTTACTAGGCCTGCGTGCCTGAGGGCATAGCCAATAAGTAAAAAATCAGATTTTGAATTTATAATCTAATCTGACACTATATAACATATCATGTAGTCTGAGCCTGGCATAACAGTCGGCAGAGATCAAGGTAATCGATTACAAATTAAACCCAGCCAGCTGATAACTGTCACTGTTCAGAATCTTAACATTTACTACCAGTAAAGTACAAATTTTCTGTAGTTTGCACTTTTTTTCATGCAGCAACATAAAAAAGAATAAAAATAAAAACAAGAAATCGGAAGAAAATAATCACACTTTCCCTCATTAGAGGCTTTCTCTGTTTCAATTAAGTGAAATCCAAACTTGTTGGATGAAGATCCGCGAGCTCGTCGCACTGAACCCAAAACATGGATGAAGCAGAATTTTGTTACTTTGATCAGCAGCCATCAGACAGGGAAGCGTAAATATTTTAACCCTGCTGTTATCAGCTCTCACTGGTTTCTGTGATTTCATATAAAGCTGCTCAGTGTGCTAACACTCTACTGTACAATGAAGACTTTATATCTTTAACTCTTCTTATGTTTATTTGTCACATCCAGAGAAAAAAACCAAAAATGTCCCTACAGTGTAGAAATAAACCTTGTGTGGTAGATTTGGTCATTTCCCACATAAACAGCTGAATTAAGTAGCTCTCCATCTGCCTCGTTCTCAAACTTTACCTATCTGCACACATGGCTTCCACTCCCTGTGTGTCCTAAGATACCAGAAAACCTAAAAAACAAAACAAAGCAACCCCCCCCTCCCCGAAAACCCCAAAAAACAAACATAACAAAGCACACTGAAGCGAACAAAGACAAAAACAAACAAAATATTCTTCGCTTCACATTGGATGGTACATTCATGCGGCTCCTCTCCTCCCTATAGGTTTTCCCATCGACTCCCAGGTGGTTCCTTCGCCCCTTTTTTCTGCTGTTCTGTAAAGGTGCCACGTGCAGCTCTTTAAAACCCAACACAGACCAGCAAGCAGCTGTGAAGCTTTCTCTCTGCCAGTCTTTCTCTCTAATCCATTTAAAAACCCACAGCGCCACCTTGGGGTCGCCTCCCAACGTTGCCTATGTTCTCTAGCACAGAATAAATTAACACAATCAGCAGAATTACAATAATACATCATCACATGGGTATTAAATGCCACTCTAACTAAACCAAACAGTAAGCTCTGCCGTCTGTACAGTGATAGAAAGAACGTGAAGAGATTGGTCACAGCTCAGAGAATAAGAAAACGATATGTCAGTGTTGGTAAAAACGTGGGCTCGAGCATTTTGGGCTTTACTTCTCCAAACAGAATAAAAAAGTCTGGGAATTTAGCATCGTGCAAACACTGGACTGTGGTATGGTTTGTCAAGGCTTCATCTGTTGTGTTTACTGTGAATAGTGCCGATTTTGAGGTGGCAGGAAATTAAAAGTTCTGAATGCTTGGGGACCGAATCAGGAAAAAATTGCCTCTTTTAAAGGGAGAGAAGTAGTGCTGTAGTGCTATTCATCCATCTAGATTATTTTGGTGTGAACCGACTGTTTTTGTAGATATTGGCTGTAGAGATTTCTGCCTTTTCTTGAATATTGAACAGATGGTGGAGACAATGTGGCAAACTTTTAAAAACTAAACCTTTTATGAATCCACAAACCTTCTTGTGAGGGGTTTCATGTATTTCCTTTCCATCAAACTGCGCCATTAAACATGCTGAAAGAAGTGCACATCAACCCATGATGTTTTCCTCTTGACTAGTTGCATGTTCTCCAAAACTGGAGGACTCACACCAAAACAATCTAGTGGGATAAAACAATACTGCAGGCAAGCTGGAAGATCCATAACTGATGAAAAAAACAAGATGGTGAAAAGCAGAAAGCACTGATTCTGAAACTCTAAAAACCTTTCCAGACTGATTTACCTGCTCTGAGACACCTGGGGCAAATGTTCTTTAACCTGCTGAGAAAAATAAACTGCACAGGCGTCACTCAGCCGGCATAATTAAGGCAGTGATCCTGTTGTTTACTGAACTTTCTAATGACTCACCATCTGTCTGTTTAAAGCTCATTTGGAGGATAAGCAGAACTGAATGTGCAGTTCTATGATCTACGCCCTCGCTCCATCAAATATTCAATCTAAAGGCTCAAAGTACGAAAGCACATGTTTTCCCTTTCTTTCTTTGATGAGCTGAAAATACTTTAATGGACATAGAAGTAGCTGTTGACTTATCAGACTGCAGTTATTCAGACTGTAATATGAAGCTCTTACCACTAGATGTCAGTATAGCCAAGCAAATATGTGTTGACTGAGCCCTGCACAGGTCTCAAATGATTAGACAGCGATTCCTAACAGAGACGCAGGCTCTGGAGACAGAAAAAGTAAAGCATATAGGACTTATTTTTGATTTCAATTCTTAACTCAGGACTTTGGTATTCTGATCTCCCTCTTAGCACAACAAAGCCCAAGTTCTTACAAACTCTTGAGCCATTTATCAAGCCCAACTTAGTCCAAACGTCAAATTAAAAAGCAGTTATTATCCTTTAATTCATGTCTAGTTTTATTATAATCCTCATCAGAGCAATGGGAGTTCTTAGTTAAAGCTGCAATACTGCTTTGAAACTGCTTTTTGTGTTTGCGTGAGCTGCTTTCTCCCTCCTTCTCTACAGCGAAGGCACTAGATCGAAGACTAAACTGGATTAAATCTGATTCCTGTGTGGCATCGGGAGAAGTCTTCACCGTGAAATTAAACTAAAATGACCAGGCGAGCGCAACTCTGAAGACACAAAAGCAGCAAACACGGTCACACACTCTACATGTGAGTGGAGGATGGAAAAAAAAAACCTGTTAACGACAGGACGGTGAAGCTGTGTTGCATTAGTATGGCTTCTTGTGTGTGCGAAGGTGGATAGTTATAGAAGAGTCGAGCGACGGCGTCTCCTCACAGAGGAGGGAAGATCCTACAGGCTGCCCTATGTGGACCTGGAGGACGGAAACAAGAAGAAGCAACACCGCGGTGAAGAAGAGGACGAGGGCTCGACCGATGCACAAGGATTCCAGAGGACTATAATAAATCAGTTTCCTCTTGTAGAGAGCCTGGAAGCTAAATTTTTAATGCATACACATGGTCAAATGTGAGGATATTAGCTTTTTCAGAAGATTCCTGTTGAATGTCAAGACCTAATCAGTACCTAGTTCTTTCTACAGCTTTCATCCACACTCCAACTAATCTCCATGCTCCATTACAGCCGTGCAGACTTCATCTTTGGAGTAAGACTGTGAAAAGTGGTTGAACGCTCCATCAGACTGAGGCAAATGTTCCTTTTTTTCTTTTGGTTCGTGCTCTTTTCAGTGTTTAAAAGCCTGTAATCATAGGCTGTGAATTTTGTTCCTTTCCAAAAAAGAAGAAAGAAAACCTCCAAATGTGTATTTTATTTTTTTCAGTAAATGGAGAAAAACTGTCGAACAAATTCCAATTCAGTTTTTAAAATCCCTGTGCTGGTCGAACCCCCAGAGCACATATGAGAAAGAGAAAGAAATCTAAAAGCGGGTCAAAGATACAGATGAAAAGCAGAAGAAGAATACGGAGGAGGAGGATAGCTTTGTGTAAACATCGTGGGGAGAAAGTGGAGTTACTGGCAGGTAATGAGCTGGTGCGGCTGGTCATCATTTGTCACATCCAACTCAAGAGAAAGGAAGGAGGAAGCAGAGTCTGTTAGGTTTATAAAAAGAGGCTCGGGTTGTGCTGCGTCTTTCCTTTTTTTTTTTTTTAAACCAGCGGCTCTCTGACGACACTATGAAACACTCGAGCCGGTGCAGGAAAGACCGGTTCCTAGTTCCTATTCAGATGTTGTTGTGGTAGAGCAGCAGGTAAAAGACGACACATGTGAAGGGAATTGAGCGTCCGTTCACGCGGCCAGCCAGCCTTGCAATCCTCAGTCGGGAGCTTTTCCTTGGTGTGGTGCCCAAACACTCGGGGTCCATGGTAGTTCATATCAGTGGTGAATGACTGTCAGCGTCCTCCTCCTCGTCAACAGTGGCTACTAGCAACAATTAAACTGATGAATAAAGTGATAGCTGGTCACACTGTACCTCCAAATGAACAGAAAAGTGAAGGAAGTCAAACCTAGGAGTGAAATAAATAGCCTTTTTTTTCTTTAGATCTTGATTTGAATTATTATGTCTAAATTTTAATGAGCTATCATGTTATTCAGCAGTAAATATGTTGCTTTGGGTCAGCCTTTGGACTCAAACAGAGAAGAAGCAAAAAGAAAATCAAGTGAAGGAAAACAAAACAAAAAAACCCCTGGAGTCTCCTGCGAGAACCCGGCTCCAGCACAAGTGGGTTCAGTTTTGAGCCCATCAACAATATCGGGTGAAGTCTGATCTGTAACCACTCAGGGCTCCAAGCGGCTCAACAGTTTCAGACAGCTGGAGGCTCAGTATACAGGATCGAGGTTCTCACACGTTTCTGGGCGTCGGTGGAGGCAGGTCCGTTACTCCACTTCGTTGGGTCTCTCCGTTTTATCCTTCCTTATGACCGGCAGGGGGTGAGCCTCGGTATTGAAGACCCAGTGTTCAAATGGTAGGTGATCATCCTCAGAGAAGAGCAGGTAGAGATACCTGTGGGAGAGAAGAAGGGGGTCAGATCAAGATGCCAAACTACGAAATGTTGCAGCAAACACATTTACTGCTAACTCCAAACATAGCTTTACATTCCTCGCTAATTAGGTCAAATTTGTACAGAAACTATAAAAAAATCAAAAAAATCAATGACTGCTTATGGAGTCATTTAAGTGTGACCACAACTCATGACCTGTTTTTCCACATTGTTGGTAGAAATATCGTAGCAACAGCTACATAGTTCATCATATCCTCCTGACTACCAGCAATGCAAATTTTTCCTCTTTAGAGGACATTTCTAAACCTGAATATCTCCCATCCACTGTATACTACAGAATTACCTCCTTTTTGTATCTACAGAGGACATTTAGGGCTTTCCAGTGATACCAAATACTTTCTGAGTACAATACCAACATGGGTGGCGTGGACCTTGTTGACCGAATGTTGAGTTTCTACAGGATGGCCTCTAGCACTCAGAAATGGACAATACGTGCAGTTCTCCACTGTTTTGACCTGGCAGTCACCAACTTGTAGATTCAGTATAGGAGTGACTTGCAGTTTTGGGGGAAGAAACCACTGAAGTTCCTTGACTTCAAGCGTCTCCTTGGTGAAGAGTTGAAGCAAATGTTGTCCATCAAAGTTCAGTTTTACATGTTTGGCCTTCCAATGTCCTCTGCGTGGGACATGTGATATCTAAAAAATAAAAACGTTTTTTTCCCAAAATATTATTTCAGTCTTCTGATTACCTTACAAACATTGGGGGATTTTGAAAAAATGTGATTGGACAACATTTTTTTTCCTGGTAGTCAGGAGGATATTAATGATCAAGAAACTGACATCACAGTGCAAATGTACTGTTTAGAAGATTGGGGAAACCTGAAGTCACTTGGTTGAGTGACGGAATGTTTCTCCCACTGAAAATGCTACGTCCAGATGAACAGAATAAACTTTCTGGGATAGTTTTGTTTGTTGTTTTTTTAAGAAATCTAGTAATTAGACGTATCATGGGCAATTTCCATTGTAATTATTAATCAATGAAATTACTGGGGAATGGCAGTAAAAACAAACTAGAGCTGTGAATTCATTCACTTGTCAATTGCAGAATGATTGCGCTGTATCCTCCCATCCTCAGAAAGTCCAGACTCTCCTGTGAACTTGCTAAGTAAGTCAAGTAAATGTTATGATTAGCTGAGGTTTAAATCTTCATTAAATCCAGTTAACTGAAAACATGAATAAAACAATTAAATGAGCAAAAGCTTAAGTTTAAGAAATAGCAACAAGATTTTCCTGATAAATGACAGGTCTGTAGGTGGTGGGTTTGTGATTGATTAATCTGTAATCTGAAACATAACATTTTCTGGAGCCAGTTAAACATGCAGGATAAGTTACCATGGTGATAGTTAGGAATTAAACCAGCTTTGTAAATCTAAAAACCCCAATTAAACCTGAACATACCTCACTGAGCCCCAAATCATGCTTTGTAGTACAAGTGTCTGGTAGCAGAACTAGTGGTGGCATCAGCATTACAATCCATTTTAAAGATCCATGGATCAATCCCAGGAGGAGAATCAAATCCCTTGGCTTTTGTGTTAATATGGGCATCTGGTGCAAAAAACTTCAAATATTGGGTGTTCCCTGCTGCCCCCTGCAGTGACTCCTTGTGAATAAGTGAGTAACCGAAAGTAGCACTCTGTCATACTGACATTTTTTTATTGTCTAAATAAGCCAAAGTCTTATTTTGTTGGCTTTCAGTTCATTTCTTTGCTGCCAGAACTGATGTTTCCATCAAAACCAGCCTCATTCGAGCTGTATTTGAAGTTATCTGTGCCTTTCATTGGACATCAATGTGTTCTTTTTCCCCACTTCTGGTTTTCCTCCCAGCTGTCTAAACAGACAAACTGTGTTGTGTTTACACAGCAGGTTTGTGTGTGTGTCTCTCTCAAAGCAGCCATGTTGTCAATGAGGAGAGGAACTGGTGTGGCTTTTCATCCTCAGCTGTGTTTGAATCTCCTCACAGGAGAAGAAGATGGTTGTTATTCTGCTGCGTCTACTGGCTCGCTGTGAAACACCCCAAAAGCTTCTGCTCTCTGTAGACCTTCACCTTAAATAGCTTCTCTGCTACAGACATTCAAGACAAGAAAAAAAACAAGGCTGACCTCCTCCTGCTGTCAGACAGCAGAAGGAGGCTTGACGCTGCAGAGGGCGCTGCGCACAGGTTAAACAAAGCAGAGTAATTACACATTCGAGTCGTACAGAGAATTGTGTATCTCTGACGAGGTAACCTTTCCAAAATGGAGAGCGAGCAGTTGTGGAGGTGACTGTTCCCGGCTGTTTCTCCGCCTGCTCAGCTCCCTTCCCCCCAGCACACAAAGAGCTGAGCTGCAGTGCTGGCTGCAGAGCAGAACAGCTTGGAAATGGTTTCGCCTGAAAAGAGTCACTGTGGGGGGATAAAGGAGGAGGAGGGGGGTGAGTGAAGACCAGAGACCCTGACCTCTACTGCTGTGGGCAGGCAGGCTGTTTGCCGCCACTGCAGAGCTCATTTAAAACAGGCAGTGTCGGCTCCCATCCGACCTCCTTTCTGATGAAACATCCTGATCACGCCTGATGTTCAGCCGAGGCAACGCTCGGTCAGACCAAGGAGCTCATAGTGACAGCTGGTTTCTGTTCACGTGGAACAAGGAGCTTGTTTCTAAACTATTATCAGTTGGTGTCTCTCATCCCTGAAGCCTGCAGGCGTCGACCATGTGATTAAAATCAGCTCAGTTCTTTTCTCAAATTGACACAACTCCAGCTTTCATACATCACTTCTTTTATTCACCCCTTCAGAGTCTCCAAAGTCTAGAAGATTGTGAACCCCCACCCCTTTGTTCCCCCTCGAGTAGTAAACCTTTCTCAGTTTCACAAGCTGCTTGGCCGTCACTTCTACTGGTCAGATAAGGTTTCCACAATACTGAACCTCTCCCAACTTCTCTGGATCTCTAAAGGACAGTAGATTATGATTATGGTAATCACAATTATTTTGTTCTATATTGAGATGCTATCACATCTACATAAATCTTTAATGAAGCTACTTTCAGCTGCTCCTGTAATTCCGTCAAAAAAATAGGGATCCTTCGCTTGTTAGGGAAATATGTAAACCATTACACTATGATGCCACCAAGTCTTCAATTAATCTTTCTAAATTAATCATCGAAGACAAATAATGCACAGCCTTTTACTTCATTCATTGTGCCTGAATGATGGGCGTGAATAAAAGTAGAAGCAAAGTGCTACCACTTTCCCATGCTGTCAATCTCAATATATACATCTTTACTCTGGTCCAAACATCTTCTCGGCTGCCTTCTTTGAGCCAATCAGCCACCCCTTTACGGGGTTTAAATCTGTGCTCTCCGTCATTCTCCCGTTCATGCAACACACCTCCCCATCTCCACCTCACCCAAGTCACTCAGAGTTCCATCCAAGTCTTCATCTTCTGCACTTCTTACTTTTACTAGCTGATTTTTTCCTCTCATTTAAAAGACTAATTTAGTAACCAAGAACATCCCAGGTGAAATAATCCCAACACATGGCTGCACTGGAATTTTACAGAACTTAATAACCGACTTTTTAAATCTGGAAAGACTCATGCAGAGCTTTCAGCATATAGAGGTGAAAATCAGAGTGCAAAGAAGACTTTACAGTGCTGGATTTGGATCCACTCATGCAAGACTTTGGTTACATAGAGCTACGCAGAGCTTCAAAGCTCTACGTAGGATGAACCTACAACCATCCCAATCCCTTGATCACAGAATTGCAGCATTGCAATGAAATGTTCCAAAAGATTATGATGCAGCAATTCTGTGATATCCTGGGAGTCAATCATTCATGGTACATCAAGATATCTGTGTAAATGGAACTGTTAAAAGCTCATAGTTATTTTCCAAATGCAAAAGCACAGTGTAGTCATTTACAAATATGCTTCAGATACTTAGGATGTCAAACAAGTACCTGAAACAACAGATTCCAGTTCAGAAGATGCCAGATCACTGACGCCACACTGCGTGTGTAACTGCAAGTCATTCAAGAGATTCCTCATCCAGATCAACCCTGCAAAGGGAAGCTGTTAGACTAGTTTACAGCTCTACATTTTTTCCTGGGACTTCAGAGCAGGTTTACATAAATGGGAGTTTCAAGTGATCGTTATCTATCTTATACTGGGTCTTGGTATATATGGTCTTCTCATCAGTTTGTTACCTGTTGAAGTTCAGCATCTGACTGCTGGGCTAGGATCAGCATTTACTCTGTGTTCTAGACTAGCTTAGTGTTAGTATGCTGTCTGGCTAGCATAGCATCTGCACAGACAGCCGATGCTTGCAAAGAACCAAAGTTGTGTTAGCAGCATAATGCAGCTGTTCCTGTCCTGGGTGCAGCTTCCACTTTACATCGCACTCTCACCCTTTTGTGGAATAAAAATAAAAGTTATCTACACAAATGATTACCCAAAATCAAATACTACAATAGAATGACTGTCTTTATAGTAAGAAAAAAAAGTGTTTGGTGACTGAGGGCTAAAAGTTGGTTAGCTTTTCAGTCAACAGTTGCACCTCAGAAAACATTTTAAAAGCCTTTTTTGCTATTACCCTGACATAGATGTTAAAATATTTGGTACTGATATCTCTCATACTTGATTTTGATTCATCCACCTGATGTGGTCAGGTGAAGACTCCAGCGACCCTCTCCATGCACCTTGGAAGTAGGTGAAGTTGTGCCAGGAACTTTTGGATCTTCATCCAGCTGATGGACTGGTGAGCTTAATGCCAGTCTGTCTGCAATTTACAAGAAACACTCCTCCTCCTGAAGACCTGATGGGTCATTCTGCTTGATATCAAGGTCACATTTTTGTTTTCCATCCACCTTCTACCTCTTATTTTTATCTCTGGTACACAAACCCAAACATTCGTGTATACTACACCTATAGGTGGTGCTGTAAAAGGTCCACATTTTTGCAGTTTTCTTAAAGGTCATGGCTTGATAGTATAGTAGTCATACGTAAAGCTGTGCAAACCCATGTTTTCATGCTTTTGCTGTTTATTGTCCCATAAGGGACCATGTCAGGAGTATGTAAAACAATCAGTAATGTTGGTGATTCATTGTTGTTAGCTTAGCCTCAGCTGCAGAGAAGACAAAAACCATAAAAAAGAAAAGAGATCGTTAAATACAATTTTAAACCCTCCACTGCAGCCATTGTCTGCAGTAACTGATCTCAAAAACTGATAGAAAATAAGTGCTTTTACCCGTTTTTAGTTTTTAGTTTGTGATGTCTGGTACAAAATAAACAGAAGTTTAGGTAAACACATCAAGTAGCAGGAAAATTTCAGTTTGGGACAAAAGCATAAGCACAAGTTTTGAGTTTTTCACAATAACTCAACTGTTACACCTTACCCACTCTGCTGGTGTAGTTTTTTAACCCTGTAACTGGTTGAGTCATACTGTGAGGAAACTAAAATGAATCGGGGGTGGAGCTGGACTACACCCTGGGTGATGGCGCAGTGTTTTTATTGTTGCACAGCTGCTAGGAGGGAAAGATTCAGATACAGAGAGATTGCTGCTGACATCATCTGTCTGCTGTAGTTGGAGCAGGTGGAGGGTGAGATATCAGAGCCAAAGAAGGAAAACATACAGGGTGATATTTCAGTAAGATTGCATTTCAATCACTTTGAGTACACCACAGTTACGTTCACTAATAAGATAAATACTGATTGTCTCATGATTTTAACATATACAATGAAAGGCTCTTAATTTAGCTCTGAATATGGGGGGGGGGGCTAAAGATGGAGACGGTACCATCGATTCTCTGCAAAAGAATGACCTTACTTCAGAAATGGTCTTCCAAAACACATTCAGAGATTGGCAATGGCAAAATACGTAAGCTGGAGTAGCTGAGCCTTGATGGAAGAGTGAAAATGTTGGGCTGACATTAGGATATATTTTTGCAAGTTTATCATTTAAATAGTGTAAAGGATGTACTACATTAAACTGCATCAGGCACTGTTTGAAACAAAAAAAGGAAGTATGAGTACATTCTACTTAGTGTTGCCAAAACCCTGGGGAGTTCAGTGTTTAGATCCTATTCCCATGCAGTCTTTGTTTTACCCATTGAGGGCAGATTAATACTGAGTCTTAGTTTAGATTCTAGCTATATTGCCTTTTCTGTAGAGTCTAAAGCAAGTATATGGTCAGTATCATAATTGGCTGGCAGAAACCTGAAATGCTTAAAGAAAAGGGATTTTGGAATATTCTGACTTTTCTCTACTGCCTCAAATGAAATGAGTGACCATTTTTGTGCCAGTTTACTATGTCCATTCGGGATGCCTGAAAGAGGTTATTGTTTACCAGAGGAGAAAGTGAGCACAATTGATTGATGTGAAAATGTTTCCTAAAGTAGGAACAGTTTTTTGTTATGTTTTGTTTTGGGGTTTTTTTACAACTTTTGGATGTAAATTTGGTGCAATATCAGTGCAAAAAGTGTTTTCCATTATCTTCCTGAGATAAGTGACAGGCATTTAATTATTGTTGGAAGTCAAAATTGAAATTAGAAATTGATTAATTGCACAGTTGTAACCTGAAGGGTGCAATATTTATCCATGTTCTTTAAAAAAAATCAGAAATGATTAAGTGTCACAAATCATTAAATCATATTTCTTCTTCTTTGTATAGTGTAATTTTAATATAATATATTGAGAAATGTCTTTATCTATAAGCTAGATTTTTTTTTAATCCACACCAAATAGATTCAGTCCAATATTATGCAATAAGTCCTTTGCATTAGCTAACAAATTTAGATCAACAGAAAGTTAATTCAGGAAGGCATACGCAGTAATTGTACTGGCTGTGGTGAAGAGGGAGCTGAGACAATAGGAAGAAGAATACAATTTATCAGTCATTAGATGTTCCAACACTCACCTACGGTCATAAGCTGGGTTCTGGGCTGGGCTCAGAGTGAAGGGGTGTCTACAGGGGACAAGGCCATAAAATATGAAATTGGCGACATGTAGCCATGACAGGCCAAATAGCACAGTAAAGTGAGTCTTATGTTAAACTTATCTCAACTTTAAGGCAAGTGAACACACTGCCAGTGGAAACAGAGAATAACGCTAATTTTGACATTCAAGACGATGTTGAATACATTTCAGGGTTACCTAGGCAACATGAACTACCTACGATTGCTATTGAAATATTTGAAAATCATCCCTAATGTGGATGGGGATTTAGAGTTGGGGTGAGGAACTTGGAGTAGAGCTGCTATGATGGAAATGGCCTGTGATGTGGTTTAGGCATCTGATCAGGATGCCTCCAGCCCTTTAGTTAAGCATAGTGTTCCAGATATTCTTTACTCTATCAAGCTTTTCCAGTTTTTCCTTGGATCACACACCAGAAGTAGTGAAGTAGTCTGGATCTATCCAAAGGTCTCATTTGAAAGGATCCTGTGATCATCTGCCTTTTTTATATTGATTTGGACACTTCTGATGTTCTAGCTCTCTCTTTGATGGATTTGTTTTTGCAGCCTAAGTATGGATGCTGGCCTTTAAATCATCACTAGACCATCAATTTTGCCTGCTTAATCTATAAATAGATCCCAAAGATATAGACACACTTCCTCATGTAAGACCTCTTGGGTAAACTGTTCTATGCAGATGATGCAGTTCTCTTCTCTCTTTAAATTTTTTGCTGGTCAAGTGAGGAGTTTGATTTTGTGCTGTTTTGGTCCCGTTTCCACTTTTTATTATTATAGTCTCTTAAATGTTCAATGTTAACGCCTTTGTTTGACAATTGCATGGACCAGTGTACAGTGGGTAAAATAAGTATGGAACATGCCACCAATTTTCTAAGTAAATATATTTCTAAAAGTGCTATTAACATCAAATTCTCACCAGTTGTCCGTAACAAAGAAATCACATAATTGTCAATAAATTATGTTATATGTAATAATAAAAAATGACAAAGAAATGAAAAAGTATTGAACACGCTTACTGAAGTTTAATACTTTGTACTTTTTTAGTGATGACAGCTTCAAGACGCCTGTAGTCACGCGCATTGCTTAGGTGTGATTTTTTTCTTCAAATCCTGAAGTTTCTGTGGGCCCCATATTTGAACTCTGAGCTTTAGTTTAGTTTAATTGGATTCAGGTCAGGTGATTGGCTGGGCCAGTCTTACAGTGTTATTTTCTTTCTCTGAAACCAGTTGAGAGTTTCCTTGCCTGTGTGTTTAAGATCGTTGTCTTGCTGAATTTTCCACCCTCATTTCATCTTCATCATCCTGGTAGATGGCAGCAGATTTTTAATCAAGAATTTCTTGGTACACTTTTCCATTCATCCTTCATTTATATGAAGCATACAGCATGGTGGCCATGCATGGTGCCCATGTCAAATACTGAAAACTAGCCTCACACCATGATATTCCCAGCTCCAAACTTCACTGTTGGTTTGGTGTTTTGGGGGTGATATGCAGTGCCTTTTGACCTCCAGATTTGGTGTATATTATGTCATCCAAAAAGTTAAATTTTGATCTCATGTGACCAGACTATATTCTCCCGGTATTTCATAGACTTGTCTAAATGTTTCTCAGCAAATTTTAAATACCCTTTAAAAGACTTTTTTGTGGTGAGCGTGCATATAGGCCATAGCAGTTGAGTGCATTATTTATCATCTTCTTTTAAACAATTGTACCTGCTGATTCCAGTGTTTTTTATAGCTCTCCACAAGTGGTCCTTGGCTCTTGCACAACTGTTCTGATAATTCTTTGCACTCATCTGTCTGCATCTTGCATGGAGGACCTGGCCACGGCCAGTTTGTGATAAAATGACATTCTTTCCATTTTCAAATTACGGCCCCAACAGTGCTCACTGAAAACTTCAGCACTTTAGAAATTCTTTTGTACCCAATCCTATCAGTATGTTTTGCAACAATAGGGTTGCAAAGGTTTTGGGGGAGCTCACTGGTTTTACCCATCATGTGATGTTTTTTATGAGACACGTTTTTATAGGCCATCAGTTGGGACTGATGCAGTTGATGTTAATTTGCACCAAGTGGCAGGATTGCTTTCTAATTATTGATAGATTTCAGCGGGTGTCATGGCTTTCCCTGCCTTTTTGCACCTCTCTTTCTTAGAATAGAATAGAATAGAATAGAATAGAATAGAATATATCTTTATTGTCACTGTTACAAGAACAATAAAACACAGTTTGGCATCTCTCCGTTAGCAGCATGTAGATTTTTACATTTAAATTCCTTTAGAATAAGAGAAAAAAAGAAAAAAAGAGAAACCAAAAAATAGACTTAAAGTTAAAGAGGTAGCTACACAGGGAATGTATGTTATAACGTACGTTATAACGTAACACAGATATGCAAAAGTTATATACAAGTTATATGTGCCATATAAAGGCGCAGGTGCAATATAAGGTGCAATGTGATCAGTGGTAGTGCATATTGAGTAAGAGGTAGGACTAGAGATAGGAATGTTGGTTGCATTATACTACAATAAATACGGTTTACAAATGCAGTGAAAATGTCCATAAATGTTAACAGCACAGTTAACCTTCAATCAGGGTGGAGGTAGAGCATGTTTGACAGCCTGTGGGTAGAAACTTTTATTGACTCTGTTTGTCTTTGACCTGATCGACCTGTAGCGCTTACCAAAGGGGGAGTGAGTGTCAAGGGTGCGAGGGGTCCTTGATGATGATATTAGCTTTCCACTGCAGTCTGCCAGTATAAATGTCTTTGGGGGGGTTAGTGAAGTGCCAATTGCCCGCTCTGCCGCCCTCACCACCCACTGCAGTTTTCTCTTGTCCTCCACAGTACAGCAGTTAAACCAGAGTGTACAGTAGTAGGTCAGAAGGCTCTCGATGGTGGAGCGGTAGAAGTTAATTAGCAGTTTTTGGGGTAATTGGGCCTGAAGCAACGTCCTGAGAAAGTATAGCCTTTGCTGTGCTTTTCCTACCTGGTGGGAAATGTTTGTGGACCAGGTAAGGTCGGCCGAGATATGGACACCAAGGAACTTTCTACCCTTCCTTCCTCCTCCCCATCAATGTAGAGGGCGGAGTGCTTAGATTGCTTTGTTCTTCTGAAGTCGATTTCTCTCTCCTTGGTCTTGGCTGTTTTCAGATGTAGGTTGTTGTTGTCACACCATTGCTTTAGATGCTGAACCTCCTCTCTGTAGGCTGAAACATTGTTGTACTCGATCAGTCCAATGTTTGTGGTATTATCAGCAAGTGTGAATTGAAGAACAGTGAGTATAAGAGGGGACTGAGGACAGACCCCTGTGGAACACCTACATTCAGAATGAGGGTGGAGGAGGTGGGCTCTCCCATCCTGACGTTCTGGGGTCTATCACTCAGGAAGTCCAGTATACAGAAGCACAAAGAGCTGCTGAGTCCCAAATTGATTAATTTCTTTTAACCAGTTTGTGGGGTTGAACTGTATTGAAGGTGGAGCTGAAGTCTAAAAACAGCATTCTCACATAAGTGTTACTATTGTCCAGATGTGTGAGGGTTGTTATTATGACATCCTCTGTCAACCTGTTTGCCTTGTATGCAAACTGGTATGGTATGGAATGACAGCCTTCATGTGTTCAATACTTTCGTTTCACCTCTCATCCAAGAAGCTTCTTCAGTTCCAAGAGCAATTGGTGGAGAGTCCCAGAGTGTCCCTAAGAGGGTCGTGGACCTCTATTGATCCTCTGCCTAAACTAACGCCAAAGTGTGAAAACGGGTGTGGGTCACAATCAGCCAAGGTTTCAGGTGAACCCATTGTGAGACCTTGCCCCACCCTATCATGTGACTTACTGGGATCAAATGACCCCAGATGTGAGTGGGCACTGAGGCGTCTGGGAAGGGATCTCAAAACTGGATTATAGATGGAAGACAGTTGGTGTCATAAGCCACCCCCTCTGTTCAAGGATGGTCGTTCACAGTGGACATAGATTCTTTCACTCCTCTTTCACACCATCTGTCATCTCTGTCCAAAATGTGACCATTGGCATCCTCAAAAGAGTGACCATTGTCCTTTAGATGCAGATGTACAGCTGAGTCTTGTCCTATCGAGGTGGCTTTTCTATGTTGTGCCATGTGTTTATGAAGTGTTTGGTCTCACCAATGTAGAGGTCTGAGCATTACTTGCTGCACTGTACAGCATACCCTACGCTGATAAGTTTGTGATTGGGAGTTTTGTCTTTAGGACGAACCAGTTTTTGTCTCAGTGTATGGTTGGGTCTGAAGTACAATGGGATGTCATGCTTGGAAAAGACTGTCCTGAGTTTCTCTGATAAACCCACTACACAAGGGATGACAATATTGTTCCGTTTGTCCTTCTGATTCTCCCCAGTTGGTTTATGACCTTCTTTTCTGTGCTTCTTTGCTGATTTGATGAAGATTGCAAAATTTTTTACCAGAATCTGATGTGAATTTCTTGTCAATAGCACCTTTAAAAATATATATACTTAGAAAATGGGTGACATGTTCAGTACTTATTTTAATTTTTGTAGTTCTAAACTTCATTTTAAACCCAATGAAAGTGGAATTGAGCATTGAGTATTTTTTTGGATTTTGGTATCAAGTATAAAAGATGAACATAGTTACTACGATGACTTTATGATGAGCAATTTGGGTGTTTTAATCCTGCATTATTTCAAATGGTGAAGGGAAGCGACTGTATGGTGTAAACCAACCCGACTGTTCAGGTCGGGTGGTTAAAAATTTCCAACCAGCCATCCTCAGTCCAACAGCCTGTGATTGGTGATGTTGTTACTGTGTTTGCAGCATGAATACATCAATCAACTACTAACCCTAATGCTCAGTTAATCTGTGACCCAAGGAAATAAATTAAACAAAGATGGGTGTGGCTGAAATATCCCACTTGAGACTTTAAGGCACGACATCACAAAACAATGGGTTACGTCACCGAGGACAAAAGTAACTTGGACCATTTTCTTTTCAAATGGTCAAAACCCGAATTTACATATTTGAATAGAGCGAGCTTTTCATGTCTCATTAACCTATATAAGGGAAAATTTGCTTCAAACAAATCTTCAGTTTAAAAGTGTTTTGATTAGGTGGCTTGTTTATTTAGATGGAAGAACACATTCTGTCTGTTCGCTTTTGATAAGATTTTGTGTTGGGTTTTTTTTTAAACAGTGTTATCTCTCTGCAGTCTGTTTTACAAACTGTAGGAGTCCATTGATCAGTTTACCTGCTGTTCAAAGCAGCTCACAGCATTGAAATCTGTGATTGTTCCTGAGGAGTGGAGACTTCATCCCCTGGGACTCTGAGAAATCTGATGCTGCTCCACCTGTGAGCCCCCATGGAGTTCATGCTTTGTGCTTTCTGTTGGGCCCTGAAAAAGGTAAAACCCAGCCATATGCCTTCCTGATCAGCTCCTCTTTAAAAAAGAAAGATCTTTTATGGTTTTACTAATTTTCCTGTGGGTGAGTGTAGTTACAGTGGTCTATGCTCATATTAAACTTGGCCAAAGTTTAATTAATGAGGTCAGTGTTCACTATATTGCCAAAAGTATTCCCTAATATAAACTTGAGTGACATTCCATTCTTAATCCATAGGATTTAATATGATGGCAGTCCACCCTTTGCAGCTATAACAGCTTCAACTCTTCAGTGAAGGCTTTCCATTTCATGGCTCAGTTTGTACAAGGTTTAAGGGTGTGTTTATGTCTTCATGGGTTTTTGTGGCCATTCTTCTAGAAGTGCATTTGTGAGATCAGACACTGATGCTGTACAAGAAGGCCTGGCTCGCAGTTTCTGCTCTAATTCATCCCAAAGGTGTGTTGAGGTCAGGACTCTGTGCAGGTCAGTCAAGTTTTTCCACACCAAACTCACTCATCCATATCTTTATGGACCTTGCTTTTTGCACTGGTGCACTGTCATGTTGGAACTGAAAGGGGCTGTCCCCAAACTGGGAGCATGAAATTGTCCAAAATGTCTTGGTATGCTGAAGCATTAAGAATTCCTTTCACTGGAACTAAGGGGTAAGCCCAACTACTGTAAAACAACCCCATACCATAAATTTCCTCCACTAAACTTTACATTAGGACAATACAGTCAGACAAGTACTTTTCTCCTGCCAACTGCCAAACCCAGATGGAAAAACATGATTTCTCATTCCAGATAACACATTTCCTCTGCTGTACAGTCTAAAGCTCTCTACAGACTGCTCTTGATCTAATCTGAAGGCCACATGAAGTTGGAGCTCTGTAGCGACCAACTCTGCAGAAGGCTGGCAACCTTTGCATTAACTGATCCACTCTGTCGTTTTACATGGCTTACCATTTCATGGATAAATTGCTTTATTCTCAATCACTTCCACTTTGTTCTAATACCACTATCGGTTGATGGTGGAACATTTAGTAGTGAGGAAATTTCACGACTGGACATGCTGCACAGGTGGCAATCTATCTCAGTACCATGCTGGAATTCACTGAGCTCTTGAGAGTGATCCATTCTTTCACAGATGTTTGCAGATGTACTCTGGTCATACCATGACCATTTTTGACAGTGATTAGCATAGGTTAGAACAAAGACTGGAAGTATGGGAAGATTGCAGGCTCTGCTAAGAGCAGTTTTTGAAGACTGCTCCTATTGGAGTTTTTTGTTGTTGCTTTTTTGCCTGTTCCGTCCAGCACTGTAGCAATCAGAATTATTGTCTGAAGGCCAAGAAAAATGCCCAACAGATTTATTTTCCCAAGTGGATCATTACGGCTTTGCCATATTGGTTCACTTGATTGATCTTTACTATTTGTTTATTTTTTACTTTTAAGTTATTACAATCGTAACAGACAGGCCCGGGGTATAGGAAAGGGAAAGACGTAGACAAGAGAAGTTGGGAAGAAGCTCAAGAAAAGGAGAGGGAAAGAAAAACTGAGGGGAAGAGGGACACAGAGAAAAGATACTAAAAATCCACTAGATCGATTATCCAGGTCCGAGTCGCAGGGACAGCACCCTAAGCAGAGAAGCCCAGACCTCCCTCTCCCAAGCCACCTCCTCCAGCTTGTCCAGAGGAACACCAAGGCGTTCCTAGGCTAGCCGAGAGATATAATCTTTCCAGCGTTTCCTGGGTCTGCCCCGGGGCCTCCTCTTGGTGGGACATGCCTGGAACACCTCACTCAGGAGGCGCCCAGGAGGCATCATTATCAGATGCCCGAACCACCTCAACTGGCTCCTTTCGATGTGGAGGAGCAGTGGCTCTACTCTGAGCCCCTCCCGGATGGGTGAACTTCTCACCCTATCTCTAAGGAAGAGGCCAGCTACCCTTCGGAGGAAGCTCACTTCTGCCGCCTGTATCGGCGATCTCTTTCTTTCGGTCACTACCCATAGCTTGTGACCATAGGTGAGGGTAGGGACGTAGATCAACCATTAAACTGAGAGCTTCACTTTTACACTCAGCTCTATCTTCAGCACGACAGACCGGTACAGCGTCCACATCATTGCAGCTGCAGCACCAATCCATCTGTTGATCTCCCGCTCCCTTCTTCCGTCACTCGTGAACAAGACCCCGAGATACTTAAACTCCTCCACTTGGGTGGAGTACCCACTCCTGACCCGGAGTGGGCACTCCACCCTTTTCCGGCTGGGGACCATGGCCTCAGATTCCCGCCGTTTCACATTCAAGCTGCAAGCTGTTCCAGTATGAGCTGGACGCCATCACCCGATGAAGCCAATAGAACCACATCATCCGCAAAAAGCAGAGATGAGATTCTGAGACCACCCAAGGTATATCCAAGTGGCGGAAGGCACTTGGCTATGCCTTGGGTGGTCTCAGAAGTTCTTGTCCATAAAAATTACAAACAGAATCGGTGACAAAGAGCAGCCCTGGTGGAGTCCATCACCCACCGGGAACGAGTTTGACTTATTGCCAGCTATGTGGACCAAGCTCTTGCATCGGTTGTCTAAGGATCGAATGGTCCATAGCAATGGGCCAGACAAAGTCAAATGCCTTCCCCAAGTCCACAAAACACATGTAGACTGGTTGGGCAAACTCCCATGCACCCTCTAGTATCCTTGAAAAGATAAAGAGCAGGTCCAGTGTTCCACAACTAGGACAAAAACAGCATTGTTCCTCCTGTATCCGAGGTTCGACTAATGGACGGACTCTCCTTTCCAGCACCCTGGTATAGACTTTCCCAGGGAGGCTGAGGAGTGTGATCCCCCTATAGTTGGAACACACCCTCCGGCCCCCTTTCGTAAAGATGGGAACCACCAGCCCGGTCTGCCAGTCCAGTAGTACCGCCCCTGATCTCCACACAACATTGTAGAGATGTGTCACATCCAGAGCCTTCAGGAACATCAGGGGAGACCTCATCTACCCCAAGGGCTCTGCCACCAAGGAGTTGTTTAACTGCTTCAGTAACCTTGCCCCCAGAGACAGGCGAGTCATCCCCCTTGTCCCCAGACTCTGTTTCCTCCACAGAAGACGTGCCAATGGAATTAAGGAAGCTGTTGAAGCTCTGCTGGAAGTGTGCGTTGAAGATCTTGCGGACTGGGGCCTCTACCAGGCGTTTCCAGTGCATCCTCACTATACCTTTAGGTGTGCTTGGTCTGTCCAGCATCCTCCCCCACCACCATATCCAACTTACCACCAGGTAGTGATCAGTTGACAGCTCAGCCCTTCTCTTTACCCGAGTTTCCAGAACATATGGCCGCAGGTCTGGTGATACAAAATCGATCATCAACCTGTGGCCTAGAGCATGCCGGTGCCATGTGCACTTATGGACACTCTTATGTTCGAACATGGTGTTCGTTATGGCCAAACTGTGGTTTGCCCAGAAGACCAACAACAAACACCGCTAGGGTTCAGATCCGGGAGGCATTCCTCCCAGTCACGCCCCTCCAGGTCTCACTGTCGTTGCCCATATAAGCGTTGAAGTCTCCCAGTAGGACAAGAGAGTCCCCAGGCGGAGCACCCTCAAGCACCCCGCCCAGGGACTTCAAGAAGCCTGGGTACTCTGAACCGTCACTCGGCGCATAAGCGCAGACAACAGTCAGGACACGTTCCCCGACCCAAAGGCACAGGGAACAAACCATGTCATCCACTAGGAGAAACCCCAACGTACAGGCAGCAAGCCGAGGGGATACTAGGATACCCACCCCAGCCCGCTGCCTCTCACCGAGGGCAACTCCAGACTGAGGCAGAGTCTAGTCCTCCTCCAAGAGACTGGTTCCAGAGCCCAAGCCGTGCATTGAGGTGAGCCCGACTATATCTAGCTGGTACCTCTCAACCTCACACACTAACTCAGGCTCCTTCCCCACCAGAAAGGTGACATTCCATGTCCCAATTGCTAGTCTTGGTAACCGGGGATCGGTCCACCAGGGCCTCTGCTCCTGGCTACCGCTCAGCATACAATACACCCAACTCCTAGCGCCTCGTGCGGGTGGTGGGCCTGCAGGAGGACAGGCCCATGTCCCTTTTTTGGGCTGTGCCCGGCTCGCCTTCGGGCACTCTCCCCAGGCCTGACTCCAGGGCGGGGCGCTGGTAACCTTATCCCGGGCAGGATGAACTGTTCCCTTGACCCCTACTCATAAGGGTCTTCTGAATCGCTCTTTGTCTGGTCCCTCATCCAGGACCAATTTGCCATGGGAGACCCTACCAGGGGCAAAAGCCACCAGACAACATAGCCCCTGGGATCCCTGGAACACACAAACCTCCCCACCACGATAAGGTAGCGATTCGCAGAGGGGGCATAAGTAACAGTAAATAATAAATATTGAATGTTACTGAGCAGCACACAAGACCAACAACGCACGATATGCTTAGGGGCAAGCGCCAAGGAAGATAGTGTGTCTGTGAACACCCCTGTGCACACCTGTGTGCGTGAGCACACTTGTATTCAAAAGGTTCCTCCATGTAACTGTCTAATAGTAGGTGTGGGGAGCCATAGCCCTGCCCCCAGGAGGACCACCGGAGGGGCAGCTGCACCACCCTCCTAGAAAAGAGCTGAGGAGAGCCCCAGATGGGGGGGGGGGGGGGAG
>VUQG01043936.1:3139-16187 GCA_015106755.1 Etia nguti | reverse complement strand
GAGCCCGAGGGGGGGGGGGGGGGGGGTCAAGCCCCTGGGCCCAGAGACCTGAGATCCGTGGGCCCTCCACCCCCAAGAAGGGGCCCGACCGAGCCACGGGCGCCAGGCCCCACCAAGCAGCCGTTGGGAGTGAGCCAGTACACACCCGAGCACCCAGCCTCGGACACCGAGAACCATCAATGCACCGACGGGTGAGGGGATCAGCCTCCTGCAGGGAGTGTGGCCCCCACAGATAGATCCCCACACATACTCTATACCCCATGGTCCAGACACCATCACCCCAAGAGGGGCAATCCACCCACAGACCCAGGAGATATTTCCTTTTGCTGGGGTGGAGACAAGCACCCAGACAAGCAGGGAAGCCCAGCATCCCAGGACCCAACCAGATGGCCAACAACCCCTCCTCCCAGCCCCCCGCTCCAGATGGCGAACAGAGAACGGAGGTGTGAAGACCCCATACCTCACGCCGCCTGCTCATATGTAGTGTTGCTACGTGCTGTTCGAAAGTGCATTTAAAACATGGGAGGGGCATGGTACTCTCTGCCAGAAAGCAGCTGGTGTCAGCACGGCCCCTCCCAAGAACCCCTAATTTCTACATGTATTTAAAATTGAGAGGTGGGTACCGGCACCAGAGGTGAGGTTGAATAAACAGACTGTCCTCTGGACGCCGTTTAGTGTTCTCACCCACAAGGCCCTATATGTATGTGTTATGAGAGTGTAAGTAATGTGGATGTCTAGGTTGTGGAATAAAATTGAGGCACAGGTGGCCAAAAGGGGACAGGGGAGGCATTCCTCCCCTGCACCTCAGTGACACACCTGTACCTCAAGGCCCTGCATGTGTGGTGGTGTACTGGTGCAGGAATAGGGAGGCAGTTGGGGATGGGGAGGGAAGGATTGGGGAGAAAAGTACCCCCTCCTTGGAGCCAGCTCCCCTGCTGACCCCGGTAGGCACCCCCGTTCCCTGGAATCCAGTAAGGGCAGGGGGGCTCCTATTGTTTCTGCTCCTGTTTTGTCTTTCCTCAACCCAATTAGTAGTAGCAGATGGCTGCCCTCCTTGGGTCTAGTTTTCCAGAAGTTCAATAAGGAGTCTTGTTTTTCCCCAGCTGTCACAAAGTACTCTCCCATATTAGGTTTCCCTTTGTAAGTTTTTTTATAATAAAAATTGCCTAGAGATTATATGTGTTGGCATTATATAAATAAATAAAAAAAACATGTCTACAAGTTAGGTTACTAAAAGAGGAGGAATTAAGTATTACATTTATGGCTGTTATAGAATCAAACATTCAATAAATATCCAAGTTAGTTATTAATAGCAGTACCATCAGTAAATTACATTTTAATTGGTTTAATGTGAACTCTTGTTTTTGGCGAATGAATTCCACTCAAAGTATAAGGAAACGTTCAATTTTTAAATATCACAATTATTATCAACATTATTCTATTGCTGTAACCCCAATTGCATGAAAAAGTTGGGCAATCAAGTATGTCCCTGAGGGGATCCTGTAGGGGTTTTTAGGAGTATGGGGTTGTGGGCCATTTTGGTCCCTGTACACCCAGAGCTTGGTCCATATTGCCAGTAATGACTGACCCATTTCTGGTGGGTGTTGGACTCCGCCATGGTTGCCCTTTGTCACCAGTTCTGCTCAGAATATTTATGGAGATTTTCCAGATGTAGCCAGATTACAGAAATTCTCTGCTTTGGTGGCCTCATGGCTTTATGTTTGCTTTTTGCAGATGATCTCTTTCTGTTGGTTTCAGTTGGTGACATCAAGTTTGCAGCAGAGTTTCAAGTGGTGGGAAAGAAAATTGACACCTCCAATCCAAGGCCATTATTCTTGGCCAGAAAATGGTGGAGAGCCCACTTGAGATCAGGGAGGAGCCGCTTCACCCAGATGAGGAGTATTTCGGGGTTGTGAATGAGGGAAAGTGGCGCAGGAGACTGGTGCAGCATCAGAGTAAAATAATTCTGTACAGAACTGTTGTAAAAGTGATAGTTCAATGTTTAAGTGAAGCTGTCGATCTACCAGTCAGTCTATATTTCTACCCTCGTCCTCCTATCCTGACTGCAAGTTCTAGTTACTAACCAAATGAATGAGATTGCAGATACAAGCAGCAGAAATGACCTTCCTCTAAAATCTGCTTGGCTCTTAATTAGAGATGGTGTAAAGACCTTGAACATGCTGGAGAGAGATTCCCTCAGCTGGGAATGCCTCAATATCCCTGAGGCTAGGGAGAGGGATGTCTGAGCTTGTCTGCTTAAGACTGCTGCACCCACAACTTGACCCCAGATAAGCAGCAGAAAAATGGAAAAATTCATAGAAACACATGGATATTGCTAATCAAATGTTGTGGCTCCACCATTAGAGGTTTTTGTTTGTTTGTTTGTTTGTTTTTACTCACAGCAAGATGTTTAAAGACAAAAGATTTGAGTTAGGGTTACTAGATAATTATACAGGAAATGTCTGATCATAGTGTACCTGCATTAGTGCACCTGTAGGTGACAACCACATGGATAAAAGAGACCGTAGAGATACATTTCAGATCAGTTTTATTGAACAAAAACATTTTTCAAAGTTCATGTAGGAAATACAATATTATACAAGTGTTGCACAAACAAGACTAACAGAAAGCAGATCTAGAAAAGGGCATGATCAAGACAGACCAATTGAGAGGGGCTACAACAAAACTGAGACTTTCCCAGAACAAAAAGTTCACCAGGACAGATGTGGGTAATCTGTAAAGGCGGACGCCAAACAGCAGCTGTGGTCTCAGCTCAAACAACGTGGGGGTGTTGTTTCCAATTCATCAATCGTACTTCGAAACCTAAATTACAATTTTCCAGATCAATCATCAAATTTAATGTGTTCTTTCTGCTACAGATCCCACATAAGAAAACAGCATTTAAACATCAGAGTTTTGGAAATCCAAAGACTGCCATTATTTACTGAGCAGGAGATTAAATTTGTCTATTTTCTTTGGATTGTACAGGCAAACAGTGGAATTTAAGTTACATTTTCTGGATTTAGAGCTTCATTTAATGGTCTTGCTTTTACTAAAAGCTTCAGAAAATCTATGGAGACTGACTTTAAGATGTTTTATGTTTATCAAACTGATGTTTCTGAAAGTTGGCACGCAACAATATTTGTCTGGTGCAATGTGGATTTCTGGAGGGAAATACAGATGTTTGTCACAACTAACATGAAAACAGACTCCTTACTTCCTCACAGTAGAAACCCTTTGGAAAGCACAAAAGGCGGTTTGGCGTGCTCATCCCAACCGGCAGACGAACTATCGATCCCTAAACAGGAAGTTCCTGCTCTTAAATGCATCAAGTTGGCTAAGAAGAAGAGAAACTGTGTTGTGCTAATCTTTTTGTTCAGCACCACCTTTGGAAGATTAGCACCTGTAGAGAAAACCAGTGTGGAGTTAAAAGAAATCATATTTTAAGAGTTCAGATATTTTCTAAATGCTGCAGTGGAAAAGAACGTTAAAGACTTCTGTGTCAGGAACAGGTGACAGTAATGCACTGGCACACTGTAAAAGTGCATTTTGTTTAGTCAGAAGGAGGGCGACAACACTTAAATCAAAGCTGGGAAGTTCAACAACCCATGAAGATTTCATTGGGCAAATTCAGCTCAACAAAATACAGAACAAATGAGTTCTGGTAGTAGATCAAACTTGCTGTGACGCTAGACAGGAAACAAACTGCCCTGCCACTAAAGTAAACAGATTCCACCACAAATGTCTCTAAGTCAGCCAAACAAATGTGTTCCATCAGGACTCCTGTTTTCTGCCTGTTAGGTACTGGAAAAAAGGAAACTGGAGCAGCAGCTGATCCTGAGTACATGCATTGGATATTTTTTCTTTTTTTCATGTGAAATAGTTTTAACTCATGGGTATGAACCAGAGCCATGCACTATGAAGTAGAGGAAATGCTATTATTAATTAAAAATATATAAATAAAGTAGTATAATCTGGGTTTTAAATGGAGAAAATGAGAAAATCTTGAGATTTTAGCTTAAATTTTTTAGTCTCAGAAATCTGAGTGGACTTATTAGGCTTTTCCTCATTTGCTATCATATGTATACACCATTACATGCTCATTTTAACCTGATCAAACATTAAAATAATCCCTTTGATTAATCCCTGTGCACCAAGATGATTCTACTCTTTGCTTTGTGTGACGTGAGACAGGATGTCCTTATATGGCCATCTCCAACCCATCTTTGGCTGTGATCACAGTAAGTTAAGATGTGAGTGGGTTACAGTCTTGCCAACTATGTGAAGGGCAGCCAATCAGAAGAAAGATGGCTTAAAAAGGGGAGGGTGCACTTAAAGGGAGACCAGGTAAACTAGCTGGTTTCAGATAGTGAGTGCACAAATGTTCAGTGTAATAAATAATTGTATTATTTTTATTATTTTGAACTGAATCATCCAAAGCTAGAATAAACTTTGAAGCTGGAAATGAGCATAATGGGTACCTTCAAAAAGACTGATAACAAGACCTGAGAACTCTTCCATACTCATTTTCTTCTACCAATTCATATCTTGTCATTTTAAGACATCAAAGATTGTTTAATGGTCATTTTATTTTTGTTTGTTGATTCTCTAAACTTAAGGAACACTTTGTGATGGACTCTAGTTTTAAATGTTTGGTTCAATGCTGTACTCATGCACAGAACGCCTTCCTGATTTCCAGCAGAAACGAAAACTTCACAAAAGGAAGACACACTTCCCTTCCTTTAATTTAGTTTATTTATAGAAATTAAACAGCGGGATATGGTTGTCCCAGCGCTAGCTTTACTTTTTTTCCTTCTTTCCAGCGGAAATTGTGGTTTCGCAGAGTGACATAGCAAGTTGGAAACAAAAAAAAACAAAACCTGTATAACAAATGGCGCTCTACTTCAAATGAGTTTAAATACTCTACACCCAACACATCGTTAAAGGTGCTGATTCTGGTACAAGCTCAATTGCGTCCCAAACAACTCAAAGCAGAAGGATGTTTGGTTGAAGTGTTGCGTAGCATAAACAAACATCAACAGTGAGAATGTACCAGCATTTGGCCGATAGTCATTTCCCAGCCTGCTAGGAAAAACACCACCTCACTTCAAATGCCTTTAATCCCAGATGCTTCCGTCAGGAACCAGCAGTTCCACAAACAGACCAACATCTGGTCCATCTTCAACACCGGATACCTACCGGTGGAGGCTACTGTAAAACACTAACATCTGCTAAAAGAAACAATGTGTAAGTTCAGAGGAATTGTCACTTGTTCTGGTATCTGAAGCCTCTCAGCACATGGTTGAGAGGTTGGATCTGAATCACTGGAGAGAGGTTGACCTGTAGAATCTTCTGCGCTTTTCTGCAGGCCTCTTCCACAGACCGAGAGTCATCTACCTTTATCACTTTCCCTCTAAAACTTTTCTTGTCCTTCCAACCATTTCTCTGCCGGGTTGGGTTGTTCAGATCCTTGGGGCCACGAACGTCTCTATGGAGCCCATTGCTCCTCCAGCCGTTGCTGGTCAGCTCTGTGTGAGTCTGTGGGAATGCCCGACCATTAGCGTATAAAACCGGTGCAGAGTCTCCAATTAGAGCGCCATCTAGTCGTATAGGGCAGGACAGGGTCTTCTGGCTGAACAAGGCCACAGCTTTGGTGGGTGCCCCGCCACCATTCTGAGAAGGCTGAGAAGGTATTCCTGAAAGCGCTGGAGGGTACTGTTGCTGTAAAAAGCCACCAGAGGCCACCTCAGAGGATGAGTGTGGAGTAGTGTGGATCTGGAGTCTGGCTGTGTGGAAGCCAGATAGACCTTCAATACTGGTCAGTCTGAGGCACGGCTGCATGTCCACATTTGAATTTGCCACAGTCCGACTGGGTGTCCTGCTACAAATGATGATGCGGTGGTCCACCAACGGTTCTGGAGGGCGAATGCCTTGAATCCTGGGGTTGCTCCTCTCAGAGGTGTTCCAGGATGGGTGAACTTCCCTCTTCTTGGTCAGAGGCCTTCTCCTCCGCCTCTTAGCTGTGGGTTTGACATTCCTGTTTGGTGGTCTCAGCATGTCTTCAGTCAGGGGTTGGCTTGTGCATGACCGGTAGTCATACACATCCTTGCTGCGAAGCACGGTGGGCTTGTGACCCTCCTCACTTAGCTCCTGTAGGAAGGCAACAAGCTCCTCAGTGCTTGAAAGGTCACGGGACATTGGGCTGAGAATCTTCAAAGCATCTAGGAGGACATTATGTCCTGCTGACGAGATCCGGGACCAGGAATGAACAGCCCTCCGCTCTTCATTGGAAAATGCCAATGGCCGGCCGACCGTGGAACCTTGTGCCTCATCAGCCATGTCTTGAATTCTGTCAGGAGAAAGAATTACCACATTTGGTCAAAACAAATTGCAGAAAATAATGATTCAAGAATTATAACCCATACAGACATATCAATGCCTCAAGTCCTACTCCACATCATTTTTTACCAGAAGATATCCGTTAACCTGCCCATCAAACAAATATGTAGAGCTCTCTTTTCTCTGCACAATACTGCCAAAATTAAAATTATCTTCTTTTGGACTGACACTGAAAAGCTAATGCGTATATTCATTTACTCTAGGCTGGACTGAAGTCATTTCTTGTTTGTTGTTCTACAAGTTTCCTGAAACTTCAGTTGATCGAAAACACTTCAGTGAGAGCAATAACGGCGGGAACTTTAATGGCTTCTACTCAATGGTTCCCTGTTCAATCTAGCATAGAATTTACAATCCTTCTCACTCATATCACTTTGCATTCAGACTGCAGATTATTGGTTCCTAGGGGGTTTTTTTGTTGTTGTTTTTTTATAGAAGGGAGAGCCTTTACCTATCAGACACCTCTCTAATGTCCCCAGCTCCCAGTTTGAGTTCAGCAGACAACACCTCATCTACTTTTACAATTAGGATTTGGTCTTTCCTTAATTTCTAGCTTCTCTCTCCTAAAATTTGTGTTTTGTACTCATCTCAACATGGTTTCCTTTTGTCCCTGTGTTTGCCTTACAATTACGTTAAACTCCTATAAATGGCCTGTGAAACTTATTACTGGCACAATTAAAAGATTGAGTACATGATGGCTAAACTTTCAAACAATAAAGCAATGTCGGGCTTTAAAATAATTATTTAAACCATTCATTTTTAGATCTGCACCAACTCCTTGGACATCTCCATTTTACTGTGTATTAGAGGTTGCTGCTACATATAAACATCAATCACTGACAGCAAAAGAGTTTAAAGAAATTTGGGAACTTCTAGTACCACTGAATTAATAATCTAAGTGTGTGTAAATACAGTTAGGTCAGTTAGTAGTTGGACAATACCAAATTTGGTTTGTTAAATAATTTTGACTTTATTCATCATTTGCAAAACTGATCATGTGCTGTCTGATCAGTTTTGCAGCATTTGCCTGATTTTGAGGAGAGAGAATAACCTTGTGCACTTCACAATTCATCTTGCTGGTTGTTCAGCAGTCACATCATCAATAAACACTAATGACCTGGTTCTACTGGCAACCACCATGTATAGTTGCACCATTTTTGTCTGCTTCAGATCATGAACCGTCTCTTTCTCCATATTTTTCACTTCCATCCTTCATGGTACAAGTTTAACTTGGTTTCATTTTCTCTGTTTTCTGATCTAATCAGTCCATCTTGTTTTTGAGTGTAACCAGTGGTTTGCACCTCGTTGTAAACATCTTGAAGGGGTTCTTGATTGCACCTTGTTGTAAACATCTTGAAGGGGTTCTTGATCGTCAAATCTGACAATGATACGCCTCCTGACTTGGATTAGATATTTTGAACTTAATATTTCACTTTAGTTGTCTTCTGTAGCTGTTCAGGCTATTTGGTGCTGCTGAGCTGATCAAAAAATCCCTTCTTTTCAAGAATGCACCAGACTGCTGATTTGGCCACTCCTGAAAGTTTTTGGGCTCTCCCTGATTTTATTTGGGTTTTTGAGCCTAATGACCTTTAATTAAGAGCTGAAAATCTTTACTTCAAATCACATCTTGATTGAAAATCCATTGTAGTGGCAAAGCTACCAAAGAAAATGTTTCACTTTACACATTGCATTTTCCTAGTCTCAACTTTTGTCTCAAACTGGGGCAAACTGACTACAACAACTACAAATGCTGCATCATCTTTATCATCTGTACATGTTTTAGATTCTGTACTGTGTGTTTTGGGAAGTCATCAACCATTGTGCTATCTGCTGGGCCTGGATGCTGTGACCTTCGGACTTCTGCAGCCGAGCTCACAGTGAGATGTTTTGATAAGAGGCACCTGAACATAAAATGTTAACATCAGTATGTACTGCTGCAGCTGGGAACACATGGGCTGGAGACTTTTAATAGGCAGATTAATGCTTGAGGGAGAAGTCGGTTTACTGACAGCAGCAGTGTAATCAGACACCCTTACATAGCTGGAACAGCAAATATAAAGGATTAAGAGCTGGCTCGTTATTGGACGAGATCAACCTTCAGAGCCACCTTTCCACCTTTATACCTCATCAGATCAAGCCTCGTTAGGCACTTTGGAAACCAGGGCATAAGGACAGACAAAATAACATCCCAGTTTTCTCTAATACCAATAAATAAAGGTTTGCTGTATTTCAAGATGTGAAATGGCCAAACAATTTTTATCCACAGCACCACAAGGCAAAAAAGTTAGTCAGAAACAACATATTTCTGTGAACACACCCAGTTCGTAGAAATACTGCTATACTTGTACATTGTGTTTTCTGAAAAGGACTAGACACTGCTATTCTATAGCAATGAGACCAAATGGTGTATATGGGTCATGCCATGTAATAGTTCCCACCTGGCTCTTTAAATGAAACTTAAGAGTTTAAATGTGTTTATCAGCCGAGGTGGTGTAATTTAATCATTCCAACAAAAAATTATGATACATGATTAAAAACATGTCACCCTGCTTTTGTTTCCTAAATCTAAAGACTTTTCATGTGAGTGCCAGCCATTTGCCTCTATACTGACTCCACCTTGCATTGCCTCACAATGTGTTTATACAGAAGTCATAGAGCTGAAGCTTTAGTGTTCCATCTGGGTCAACAGATTTTCAGATACTGCACTGGGCTGTAGGCAACCCTCATTTTAGATTTTTATACTCCACTTAGGCTTGGCCAAAACAATGTTGAACTCTGGTTGAACTTGTAGTTTTTTCAGGTCCTCTCCCCAATCTGATCAGAAGTGGCATGTTTAGCCATGTTTAGTGTGAAAACGGGTGTGGGTCACAATCAGCCAAGGTTTGGCTCTTAGAACTGAAGAAGCTTCTTGGATGAGAGGTGAAATGTCTTCAAGGAAACTTAAAGAAGTTCAGACGCTGTTCTTTCCAAGCTCCTTAGACCTCCTTAGACACTCACTGTGTGTTTGTTAACATCTCTGCATTTAATCATTAGTTATTATTAATCTCTGGCTCTCTTCCACAGCACCATCTACCACAACCACCCTCCCTCAGCCTGGTTCTGCCAGGGGCGGTTCTTCCTGTTAAAAGGCAGTTTTTTTCTTCCCACTGTCACCAAACGGGGTCATATGATTCTTGGGGTTTTCTCCATTTTCTTTGTATTATTGTAGGGTCTTTAACTTACAATATCAAGTACTTTGGGGCAACTGTTGTTGTGATTTGATATAGTTTTATATAAATAAAACTGAATTGAACATTGATCATATAATCTGTTTAATGAATGAAGAGTGAGTGGTTGAAGTGTTAAAGAAAGTGCTTTCACTTCCTGCTGCTACTAAGACACAGGAAATCATTCTTTCTTCATGCAACAGTTCAGTACATTTGTCTAGCAGAGAAACATCTGTTCTCTCATGCTAATGTGCCATTTCAACCCTGAACTGCCACTACACTGCAAAAGTCCTCCGTAGAGCTAGAACATCTTACTATTCATCACTGAAGAAAATAAGAACTGTAGGGTTCTCTTTGAGTTAACTTTAGTAGTTACTTCAGTAATTACTTCCTCCAAACCATTAACGTGCCTTTTAGACCCCATTCCTTTAAGACTGCTGGAAGAAGTCCTACCATTAATTAATGCTTCAAGCTTAAATATGCTCAACTTCTCTATATTAATCCGGTGCGTACCACAGGCCTTCAAGGTGGCAGTAGATCTCACCATAGTACAGAAACAGTATTAGTGAAGCTTACAAATGATCTCATAGGCTCAGAGTGGACTCATCTCTGTGCTTGTCCTACTAGACCTCAGTGCAGTGTTTGATACTGTTGACCATAATAATATATTACAGCAATTAGAGCATGCTGTAGGTATTTAAAGGTACTTTACTGCAGTGTTTTGAATCATATCTTTTTTTTTTTCTTCTTTTTTTTTAAAAACACGTACATAAGGCTAATTATTAAAATTCCACACTGATCTTCACTGGGATCGACATAACACTTCGGCAGACTGCCACACTTTGGCAGATATTTTCAGAAGGCATGCCATATATTTTCATTACTATGCAGATGACACACAGCTTTATCGATCCATGAACCCAGATGACACACACCAATTAGTTAAACTACACGTATGTCTATAAGACATAAAAAAAACCTGGATGACTTCTAATTTTTAAATGTAAATTCTGCTTCTAAATTCACATAAAACTAAAGTCATTATTCTTGGGCAAAAATTTGTGTGTCCGATTCTTATTCTGGATAGGATTACCTTGGCCAGCAGCGAGAGTACTGAGAGGGACCATCAAGCAATCATATTTCTCAGATAAAGACTTCTCTTCATTGGCTCCCTGTTAAATCCAGAATCGAATCAAGAAATCCTTCTTAACACATACAAGGTCTTGAATAATCAGGCTCCATCTTATCTTAAAGACCTCACAGTATCATATCACCCCAATAGAGCACTTCGTTCCTAGAATATTTAAAACTAGAATGGAAGGCAGGGCCTTCAGCTTTCAGGGTCCTCTTCTGTGGAATTAGTTTGGATTCAGGAGACAGACACCCTCTCTACTTTTAAGATTGGGTTTAAAAACCCCAAAAGTTGATTCTGTTCATCTGGACGTAGTGTCAGTGGGAGTCACTTGGTCTTCAGTCAAGTTACTAGAGTGAAGAAGTTACTTAGATGAGTGACGAAACGTTTCTCCAACTGAAAACACTACATCCAGGTGAACAGATTCAACTTTTTGATATTTCCTTACCTGGATGATTGAGCAAGCATCAAGATGTTAGGCTTAAAACTTTCCATAAAGCATGTAGTTAGCACTGGTTCAGGTAACTGAATCCTCCCTTAATGACACTGCAAAGCCAAGGCTACTGGCTGTCCTGTGACTCTCCATTTAATCATTAGTTATTATTAATCTCCAATTCTTTTCCACAATTTGTGTTTTGTCCTTCTTCCTTTATTAGGTAGATTAATAGAAGAATAGCATTTAAAATTCAAAATAATTATCACAATAATTCAAAATACTTTTGGGCTTCTTTTGCAGGTGTATAGTGAAAGTAACAAGTTATGTGGCTTTCATCAGCACTTAGTGATTAAAACCTTAAAGAACACAGCTAAAGGCTGTCAGTCTCTTTAACCATTTGCTTCCTAGTGACTAAATTTAAACCCAAATTCCAGAAATGTGTGATTTACCATCAGCTTGAGAGCAATTTTATGCATTTTCAAACTGTGGTCTAACAAGGCTACTGGAATAATGACTGCTGCATGTTGAATCAAACACCAGCCCATTTTCTTTCCTTCTTTAATAGTCAGCTCTGACTTGCCACTGCTTGCTACATGGTAGTTACTCGTCTACGTTAAACACATGAGACCTTGTTTCACTGAAACAAGTCCTACCAAACTGCCAACTGTGTTTTAATCAACCTCACCTTAACATCAGCTTCACTTTCGCTTAAGCTTATCTGTACTTTGATATGAAAACTGTTACATGCTAACAGCACTTTCTAAAAGGTTACTAATAATACTTATAGGCTTAAACAACACTGACATGGAAAGTACAGTACTTCTGTGAGATATGTAACAACTTAAGTCTTATTTGGTCAGTTTTTGGTAAATTTTATACATCTGCAAAGATTTTAAAGATTTTCAGTGTGGGTTCTTAGTCTCATTTTCTGAGCCTTTCATTGGTGATTCCGACCTTCTGTGGCAGTTCTGAGCATCTTTGTGGTGATTCTGCATCCCTCTTTGGTGATTAAGTACAGTTGTATAGTTTATTTTCACCCTGGACTGCAGTATAATATTGACAATGAGTATTTCCTTTAGCTTTGCCAAGGATAAAGGCACATCACTGTAATTTATCATGTAGCATTTGTGTGTAATCTACAGTAGCTGATGATGGACAATGCAAAATATTTGTCAAGAAATGCGCCACAGGACATGTTTAAGCATGCTTAATATTCTGATGTGCACAGTCACCAACCAAAGGGCCATCCTGAGCCAGGAAAAACCCTTATTTGTCATACTTATTACAGAATTCATTGCACTGATCACAACTGTAATCCATCATCAGTGTTTTTCCTGTATAGAGAATAGAGAAATTGTGGTGCCACCCAGCGAAGACTTGGCAAAGAATCACCTTATTCACTGACACTATTATAAATAAAAGATGTCCATTGTGGTTGAGTATGTGAAACCCAAAACATTAAAACGAGATTTTTGAAGTAACACGTAACAAAGATCACTAGCTTTAAGAAGTCATATATTACAAAATGTATTTATGTAACGTTATGGGACTTATATTCAGCATGTAAAGTATTAGCTGCAAAACTCTAAAGTCTTCTTCAGGTTTTCTGCTAGGCCCCCTTCCAGCTCAACAAGCCAGTAAAAATTTCTCTTACTTATACTGCCCAGTAAGACTTTCCCCTCTCTTTCTACGCAGAAAATAGGTAACCAATAGGAATTGAGCTAAAGATTAAAAAAAAACAACAACAAACAAAAAAAAAAAAAAAAAAAAAAAAAAAAAAAAATTCAAAATGAAAATATTCCAACCTTGATCTGGGTTAACATCACTTGTGAATCCTCTGAGATGCAAATTTCCCTGCACAGACTGGAAGGCCTGCAG
>VUQG01043934.1:24827-44827 GCA_015106755.1 Etia nguti | reverse complement strand
GTTGATGGCAAAGTCCTACTTTTGCTCCATTGCACAAAAAGCAAATGCATACATTTGCCCAAGGAGAAAAGGGAAAAAAGAAAACACTGGGCCAGTTTTTTATGTCAAGAAAATATGTTTTAAACCCATTATGTGTACTCTGTACAGTTTTATATACAAGGGGAAACTGCTGAGTTGTCCACTTATTTAATGTAAAATCGAATGGGAAGCCTCAGGACAAAGTCAGAAGTGCTTTATGTAAGACTGCTATGTCCAATTAGGGGATTAGTGCCTATATGAGTACAGACTGATTTTTAAAAATTCCTGCCCTCACCCCATGGGTGAAGTGCACAAAAAAACTCAAAGTAAAAGTAAATGACACTCATTGTCAGCATTCATGAGGAATTAACTTCACTTCTAACTTAAGTAAGTACCAAGCAGACTCCCCAACAGTTTCAGGTCTCAACATGTTGGGCTGAAATGTCAGTAGAGTAAAACATAACCCCTTAAACATTTCACCAGAGACTTGTTAAGTAGTGAAACAGAAAAGTCCAGTGAAAGCTCAGTGAAAATTGTACTATGTCATAAGAAGACTGAAAAGCAGTCACAGGCTCAAGTCTGATTTGTCCATGTAGGTCATTCCCCAGCTGTGAGGTTCTTAAAATGCTCCAGCACCTTTAGTTTCCAGAAAATATATATAGTGTATAAATAATCCGATACACAGAAGTAGAGGTCTATGTAAAGTCTTGTATAACAAAGCCTAAAGGTCAGCATTCTTGAGTTTGCACTGGTTTTACACTTAGCTTTGGCTTTTGGCTTGGGTTTGGAGTGGTTTTAGATCTAGTTTTGGTTTTAGGTAAGTTTTTCTCTTTACTTTGGGATTGGTTTTGGACTTGTGTTTAGACAAGTTTGAGACTTGGTTTTGGTCTAGAGTTTGGGCCTTTTTTTTAAAGACAGGTTTGTTTTGGGTTTGAACTGGTTTTAGACTTTGTTTTCCGTTTGGGCTGGTTTTAGATTCAGTTTTGGGTTTGGACTGGTTTTAGACTTTGTTTTAGGTTTGGGATGGTTTTATATCTAGTTTTGCGGTTAGTTCTGGGTAGTTTTGGGATTTGATTGGTTTAAGACTTGGTTTTGATCTTGGGTTTGGGCTGGTATTAGACTTAGTTTTGGGTTTGGATGGGTTTTAGATCTAGTTTTGGGTTTATACTGGTTTTAGATCTAGTTTTGGGTTTGGGCTGGTTTTAGATCTAGTTTTGGGTTTGGACTGGTTTTAGACTTTGTTTTGAATTTGGGGTGGTTTTAGATCTAGTTTTGGATTTGGGCTGGTTTTAGACTTTATTTTAGGTTTGGGCTGGTTTCACATCTAGTTTTGCGGTTAGTTTTGGGTAGTTTTGGGCTTTGATTGGTTTAAGACTTGGTTTTGATCTTGGGTTTGGGCTAGATTTAGACTGAATTTATATGTAGCGTATGGAGCAGTTTCAGAATGAGTTTTGGATTTGCTCTTGGTTTAGATCTTGTTTTTGGTTTGGAGTGGTTTTAGACTTAAGTTTGGGATATGATTTGGATGGATGGTTTTAGATTAGATTAGATAGATTAGATAAACTTTTATTAGTCCCACACGTGGGAATCAGAATCAGAATCAAAATACTTTATTGATCCCTAGGGGAAATTATGTGACATTAATAAGAAAAACAATGGAATAGGATAAGGTAAAAAGAATAACATACTATATACAATAGAATAAAATACTATGTTGTCAGAAAAAATCTACAATTTTACATTTTGGGTTTAGAATGAATAAAGGTGCTTTAACATTTACTTAATTTTTATTACATTTTTTAGGTAAAAATAAAGTTTGACTACATTTTAAAGTGATAAAATAGGCTTCTAAAGCCCAAAGAAAAAGACCGAAGTGCTTCAAATCCTCAGATTGCGAGATTCCTCTTTTAATGACTAACTTTCGTCTTTCAGCTAATGAACCAATTCATCACTATACAGCATTAAAATCACTAAAACTTTCTGGCACATTCCTTAACGGCACCACACATAGCAGCTAATTTCAGCCTGAATGTTTATGTCACTAATACTGACTGCGTGACTTTGAGTGACATTAAACTACATATTACTTTGCCGGTGACCCGCTGAGAGCTTCTTGTTCCTCATTTGAAAACCACTGAGCTCTGCAGTTACAAGCTCACCCCGAACAGAACCGAGAGCTTTCACACTCTCGGCAGGCTGAGTCAACGCCACGAACAGACCCCTGCCTCAGCTCTTTGTCAGCAGCAGCAGACCCCATGAGCAGTGTTTAGTGAAAAGTAGTTCTCAGCATGGAGGATTTCTTTTGACAGGAGAACCATCATGACAGTGGCAGAAGTGAGTGGGTGGATTTCATTTATTTATTTATTTTTTGTCTCCTTTCATTTTCAAATGTTTTGATTTTTTTTGCCAGCATTAACAGGACCATCAGAGAAAGTGAACACTCCTTCATAATAGGTGACAGAAATGTATCACCAACATATTAATTTTAAAAAAAAATACCCGGTGTCTTTATTTCACCTCACGGTGCCTTTAAACCTTTAGCTTAGGTTAATTATAATCTAATTCTAAACATACTCTGTACTCTTAAACTAAATGCAGAGAAATATATCTTCAACATGCTTTCAGACATATATTTGCTTTGGTCTTGGTTTTAGACTGGTTTCAGACTTCAGTCTTATCATTGGATTTGTTTTAGACTTATTTTAGTCTTCAGTTCAAGCTTTTCAAGGGTTTTCGAAGTTGGATTTGGACAGATTTTTAGACTTGGTTTCAGGATTTTGTTTAGTTTAACTTATTTCTGGTGTGTCAGTGTTCTGTGAACTTTATTAATGAGGATACAGTTATTAAATAGGCCATTTGGAGTAAAAAATAAAAATAAATGTGTAAACTTTTATAACATATATGTAAGTATAAAAGTACATCCAGTTCTCAGCTGGAGAGTTTTTTGGCTAACCTGCATCTTTAAGCTAATGATTCAGATCAGATTCAGCCCCACGCAAGCTTAAAGTGACTAAAACTTTGTGGCAGATGAGTTTGGAGTACATTTAGGTTTTTTACTGGCTTTAAACGTGGTTTGGTCTTGGATTTGGATATATTTTGGTGTATGTTTTAGTCTCTGTTTTGGAATTGCTCTGGGAGAACTTTGCACAGTTCTCCTGTAGATTTATTGTGTCTTCATGTAATCCCTGACTGATGCAAATAACTTGTTCGCAAAAATAACATGTTTTTCATCCGATCAGCAGATCAGTTTGTTCATTGTGTCTGTGATTTGTCATATCATTCAGTTGATTTTCTGTCTAACGGCATCTAATAATGTTCGTAATCATTTATTCCTGTGGGAGATCTGTGACACCAGACAAGCTAAATATACATATAAACAACGTTAAACTCTGGATTGCACTGACAAACACGCTGCTGCCCTGTAGCACATGGTCATAGAGCTGTGTGCGTCATGAGTTATCCATCAAATAGTGAGTTGCGATGCATTTCCGTCTACTCTTGATAAAAAACACTGATTACATTAATCAGCGCTGAGCATTAGTCATACGAGCAGCACATTGAAATTTACAGGAAACCTTTGGGAGCTGGAGTGATGAGAAACCTTGGTTGGAAACCTTGTTTGGTTTGAGCGCGCTTCTCTCTGGGTTTGTAATTTTGCCTTGAAAAATGAAGAAAATAAAACCAGCTTTCTGTTGGTATTCATTCTGCTGTGTTTCTCTAAAAATGAAATACGTCATTGAGGCCTAAACTGAGGTTCTCAGGCGGTGAGTAAGAGGATGTTGGATTTACGCAGTTTTATTCAGTGGCTGGAGACTTACCAGATCATTTTAGAACGACACTGATGGCTGGTTAATCAAACAGTTAATTGTTTAATTAGTAATTTCTCTCCATTAAAAGGACAAAGATAATATTTGGAATGCCTCTGTCCTGTGCTTCAGTAAACTGAAACTTTTTAGATTATTTCAAGACCTTTCACCTTTGACCTTGTGTTTTGATGATTTTCTTTTCCCCTTTGGTTGTTTCTTTAAGTTCAACTAATCATTTATCGCAGTTTTCTTTCTCTTTAATGGAAAGAAAACTGGCCTCAGCAATGGATTGCTGAGGCCCAGCACTCGCTGATGGTTATTGAAGAAAGGCTCGAACTGAGCGCTCAGGTGGTGCATTAAGAGCGTTTCCTCTGGGAGACGAGAGCTGAAACTTTTGCTTTGTAACTTTACAGAAAAAGACTTAAAGGCAGTATTTGAGTCCCACACTGTGTTCCCACAGGTTACTCAGACATCCAGGTGCTGTGCACTCTATTTTTAGTGTCTGTCAGTGAGTGATTTATGTGGGCATTGAGATTCAGTTAACCCTTCAGTCCCGCTGATAACAGAAGCAGATGGTTTTCCAGTCCTCTCTGCGGGAGACCCCGCCCCCCCTTCAGGACAGGAAACAGTTCATCTACCTGAACGAAAACTTGACTTTAAGTATTTGTTTTGCATAACTAAACACAGATTGCTGACATTTAGTTTTACTGAGGAAACATGAAGATTATTTTTTTTTAATTTCACTTTAAACTCATTGGATTTGTTATTGTTACTTTTGAAGAAGCAGGTTTTCTCTTTTCGAAGCCTTTTAAAGTTCAGACCCCAATTTTTGTTGTTAAGTAGATTCATTTTTTAAAATAGTATCTTTATTCATGTTTTAATAAATATTATTAGTAATAAGCAAAATTGGACAAAACCGAGAAACTAAACAAAAACCATAAAATCTCTTACGAACAAAAGGAAATTAATGTTCATTATCAGTTCAAAAGATAAAAACATAAAACTGCATGATTACATTAGTCAGTAATTCAGATTTACATTGTTATAGTCTAATATTTTACAGCCTTTTAAAATCATTGTTTTATGTGTTTAAAAGTTAAATTGGATGATTAAAAAGACTAAGTCTGTTTTAGCTGAAAAATAAAAAGGGTAATTCATGTTTGTTGTCCATCCATCCATTTGGAGCCTATCCCAGCTGTCTTATTGCGAGAGGCAGGTTACACCCTGGACAGGTCGCCAGTCCGCCGCAGGGCTAACACACAGAGTTTCCAATTAACCTATCCCCACTAACTGCATGTCTTTGGACTGTGGGAGGAAGCCAGAGTACCCGGAGGAAACACGGGGAGAACATGCAAACTCCACACAAAAAGACTCATGCCTGATGTGGAATTGAACTCAGGACCTTCTTGCTAAGGCAACAGTGCTAACTACCGTGCCACTGTGCTGCCAAACACCGTACTCGTGTTTGTTGTATTTAGTCATAATTTTGTCCTTCAGGACAGAAACCAGAGAGCACTGGCGTTCAGGTTTACAAATGCGTAGCAAGTGTTAAGAATAATGTGTTGGTTCCATATCTTAAAACAAAACCGTTTTATGCTCAGTTGCCATTTAAAGTGCGCTGTACCAGTAACTGTTGATACCTGGAAACATTTTTTAAATGATAAATGAAGAGGAAGCTTCATTTGGTTGGCTGTGTGTATGGATACAGTTAAAGTAGTAATTAATTGAAGCGGTCAGGTCATCGGCACACGGCCGGCCCTCTTTTTCTCCAGCTGGTGGTTCGGAGAGCAGATTGTTCCCATCTGTCCGGGGACTCTCCGCTGACTCAGGCCTTTGTTTTCCAGAGGTGGAGAGGACAGACGATGATGGCTGAAGGGCGTGGTGTCAGGTTCACACATCATCAACCTTATTTCCTTGTTGTCATTCGCGCCGTCTAGTCAGAGACCTGAACCTCGCGCTATGAGCCAGTCTGGAAGCGCGTTCAAGCTGAAAATTAAAATGGATACCAGCACAGGGATGTTATTTGTTGGTTTTTTCAGTGGCTGCAAGTGCTGGTGGCACTATTGTGAACTGTATTATTACAGTTTATATGTCAGTATGTCAGCAGTTAAACTGGTTTTAATAAGTCAGTATTCAATACTGGGTGCAGAAACACACACAAATTTATGATGATGTATTATTTGTGATATGTTAATTTAAAAATGTTCTTTAAAAACATTCTGAAAGGCTGAAATGTCTTCCACACTATGAACGCCTTGATCCAGATCAGTTTGAGATATTTTCCTATTATAAATATATAAATTGAACGAGCCGCCTAACTGACAGACCCAACAAACGGTTTAGACCCACAGTTTGATTAGATTAATCATAAGGAACAGATTTGTCTTCTTCAGGCCGAAGCTTGTAATAATTTTTGTGTTGGAAAATGTAGCACCTAAACCTGCAGTTCCACAAATGTCTACTAGGGGCTCCAACAGAGAGTTGGTTCTCATTGCCTGCCATATTAAAATGTCCAGGAATAAACTGTTTTGCTGTCTATGGATAGTTTCCGTCTTCCTAACAGCCACCCAGGCAGCTGGTGAGCATTAAACTCTATTAAGACTTTAAAGTTTGAATCCTTAGGGGTGTGGTCTCTTGGACTGACAGGTGGATGGTGACAGAGGTAGCTGTCTGCTAGGCTTATATGCCGTCGTCTGCCATGCAGCTAATCGTCATAAAATGCTGTCCATGACACCTAAGCTCCAGTTTTGCTCCAGATCTGTGTCGCTGCCTTGCAGCTTACTGGCTAATTTAGCCAGAGTTAGCTGATAACTTAGCAGTCCTCCCTCTTGTCCAAAGATCGTATTAAAAAAACCAACATGGCTGTGGCAGAAGTGCTAACACAGTGGGGTTACGTGACTTAACTAAAGATGGGTACCTGTGGCTGTCTTTGGTTTTCATGTTTGTCATTGCTGTATACGTCGCTTTTACCTGTCTGATCCTGGTTGTAGGAGATATCCTATAACGCCTGTTTGAAGACTGTTGGCACCGTCATCCTTTTTTTTTCTTCTGTTTTTGTTTAGTGGAGGTTTGCAACCTGCTTATAGCTGCATTAGCACCACCCTCTGATGGTTGTACCACATTACGTCCTACCAGGAGCTTTAAAATGCACACTGACCCGCTGGAGGTCAAGAATTCATCATAAACCTAAAATACAGTGTTGATAATCAGCGGTGTGTGTCTGTGATTAGGCTCTGTGTTAATGTGTAGGTAGACTTGATGATTGTACTAAAGCAAAGCAGACACCAGCATGTAAATTTCCATATGATGACACTGAGGTGCAAGATGATAAACCGCGCATCACTGAGCTTCAGAGCTGTCACAGCTGAAGATTTTTTTTTTTTTTTTCACATGCACGGCTTCAAGGACAAGAGTTCTCAGTGAGTAGTGAGGATGGCGTGAGGATGAGGAGTAGCGGCATGGTGTAGGCTGGCGTTCCTGTCTGACATACGCCCTCAGAGATGCTGCAGCCCAGTACTGCTGTCCTTGGAGCGACGCAGCATACAGATAAGCTGCACCATCTGGACGCTGCGCTGTTCTGTCAGAGGTCCGTGACACTCGGTGGCAGCCCCTCAGGACAAAGCACGCAGAGATCCGCCAAACCTCTGGGCGGTGTAAATGCCACTCTGATGCCATTACTATGCACCCTCAGCGGTTGCTGTCCCGGCGTCTGCCTTTTATGCAAAGTGTCGGTGGATACTTCATCCTTTTCTTCTTTTTTTTTAAACTGATAGTGGAGAGGATTTTTAGGAGGGTAAAAACATACATAAGCACCAAATCTCAGCTGCTGAACAAGCTGAAAACCAGATGACAAATAAATGTCTTTACGGTGTAAATGGGCCCAAATCAAGCAAAACACTAAACTAGCACTGAAACTGCATGCACGACACGAGAAGATGTAAAACTCAGTCAACAGACCAACGTGAGCAAGTGAATCAATAAAATAAAAATGAGAAACAACAGTCACTGGCAAACACAAACAGAAAGGCAACAAGAAGAGGCTAAGCACTTATTAAAACCACAGAAGACACAGAAAATGATTAAAATCAAGAGTAGAACTTTAAAAATGTAAGAATCAAAAGTTAAAACCAATGAAAGGAGGAGGAATAAAATAAAATAAGATCAGTATCAGTCATCTGTTTAGCTTTGCTTTCATCCAGGTCATGGTCAGTCATAGAGGCTGATATGCAGTCAAACCGGAGATCAACATTAATCCAGTAAAAATTATTACAGGGTAAAAACAAAATAACTGAGGCAAGCTTAGAAACCAGACTACTGAAAGAAGGCAGTGACGTTACACAGAAGCTAAAGGTGATAAATGTGCTTTTTTGAGATTCAGCAATTTAACGGAGTAAATGCAGGATGAGGTTTTTGGTTTCCTGAAGCTTTTAGGAAAAGTCTTAGATGATTAAAAATCAGTTTTAAGTAAGCTGCTTTCTGATTAGATTATTTATGTATGAGATGTGAGGACAGACCCATAAAAATGGCCTCCCTTTGTTTGAAGGTGCTTAATATTCCTTCAGTTCAATTTTGATCTCCAGGACGTGGAGGAAACGGCGGGAAACAAATCTTTGGTGTGGTAAAAGCGTTTTCAGCGTGATGTGACGTCATAGCCGCAGTTGTGTCGGTGCCTCTGAATCTTTCTCCCTCAGAAGCCTTGGGACATCATGGTAGGTCTCACGTTCTCAGTCTCACCCTGGGGACAGATTCACAGTGCATGATCCGGTGAATCCTCCTGGTTACCTGAGGCGCTGCCTCTGGGCTTGGAAAGTGCGGACTCTTCAGCTGCAGTGCCAGCTCTTAAAGGACAATCCTTAAATATAAATTCAGGTTAGTTTGAAACAAGTTTGCAGTCTGCAGTGAAGTCAGAAATATAAAAAAGCTGTGGACATACCTAAGAGGATGATTGTTTGGACTCGGTAAATGGTGGAAAATAAACAGCATGACAGTTTGCCAGCGAGCACAAAGTGACGAGGAAGAGAGAAAAACAACAAACGGACACATCTGAGGAGCCAAAGGCAGAGCCAGCTTTTTTTCTGAAGGCTCCAGAGACAAATATCTGGCTCTGGCTGCTAAACGTTGGCCTTTCTTCACTTTCCGCCTGCTGCTTCGTGCCGGGCAGGTGGTGTTTGGTGACTTTACCGCAGCTAGTTTGATGAAAACAGCTGCCCGCTGCTGCCACCAAACAAAAACCGTGAGCTGGAAGAGGTCAGCATGCAATGTTAGATGAGGGTCTCTGTGGGTTTGTGACTAAGCAAATGACTGCTTTCGCTTTACGTGAAGTTGTGGTAGTCTGCTCTGACACAGCGGTGCTTTCAACTAAATGTCATCATTTTAAAGCAGAGAGAAAACTCACTGATTTCCAGGCGTTTGCACATTCAGCAGCAGCTGGAAAACCTGCTTTCTGTACGCTTTTGAACACACAAACCATAACATCAGGTCCTCCAATCTTTCTCCAATGTGAATATTTCATACCAAGTTCTTTGTGACATAAACAACATCACAGACAGGAAGCTGGGGTTAACTGGTTAGCTGCAGCTGAAACTATGAGTGCAGGGATTGTCCACCAGTAAGCTGAAGTATAAAAATATTCAAATTAATGCTAACATGAGTTTGCAGATTGAGCAGCTGTTAAAGTCTGTGTTTGAAACAGCTAACACGAGCCAAGCAAACAAGCCTGCAAACAAAAATCTTAAGTCAGATACCATTGATAAGCTCCTCCTCCTTTTTCAATTACTTTTTTTGACGCAGTGTGAAATACATTTTTACGCAAGTTGAAATGGGTCAATTTATCCCATTGCATCGCCTTTGTAGGGAAAACTTTGCATTGCTTTTGTTGTGAATGCACTGTAATGCTGCTCAATTTTGGCAAAAATGGTCAAAATGATCATCTTGAGTATTTAAGAGTCTTGTTAAAATCAACAGAGAAAAGCTTCAACTTGTAAACATAGACTAATGTCTTAAAATAAAATAAACACATTATACGGTTTTTATATTCATGGATATCAGTGTTGAGAGCTGGATGTGGGTGCACTTGTTCATTAACTTTCCATTGTGGCTTCATTTGGTTTGTGTTAGCATCTCTAATTGATTCTAAGTTTGGATTTGGGGGTCAGATAAGTTTTCAGACATCTGATGGCTGTGTGGCTGGCAGGTTAGGGACCCACACGCTCAAGATTCAGGAAACCAGGAGTCTACTAAAAACACAGCTTTAATGCTGGTAATTCAAAATACAGAGAAAACTAAATTCTCTGGGAATGCAGGGCAAGGAAACACAACCATGAGGGATGATGCGACAAAGGACAAAAGGAGACTCTGACAATACGTATACACACACCAGGTAATGAAACAGGTGGGAGGACAGCTGACACTAATTGGGATTATGAGACAAAGGCAGAGAAACCTAAGAAGGAGAACAAATGACTGCGGAGATGAGACTAACTCCACACAGGAGACCCTGAAGGACAAAAACACACAGGCCAGAACAGAAAGGAACACAAAAGGAATAAACTCAATACTATTTAATCAAGCATCACAGAGACCTCCACAAGATAAAGGTAAAACATAAACGGTACAGCCTGTGATGCAAAAGGAGCAAAACTCAAACACAAATGATCCTCAAAACTAAAACAGAATCACAACTGTTCACAGAAACCCAAAACTGTGGGTTCAAAGCCCGTTCGGTGACACCGGCACTGTTGGGCCTCAGCTGTGTGTCGCATCTAATCTTCAAATATCAGGACTTTCGAATACTCAGTCCTGCATTTTTCTCCAGAGCAGCCTGATGCTTGTTGGTGATCTCTGACTCAGAAAAATGTGGCTTTAATGGGACTGTGCTTTCAGTTTGAGTGGCAGAGGTGTTCTGAAGGAGAAAGTCTCAAGGAGAGATGAGAGGTGAACAGATGAGAGGTGAACTGATGAAATCTCCAAAATGCATTCAGCTTCGGTAGGTGTGACGGTGAGAACTGAAATCCTCGACTCGGTTAAGTCCTGATAAAAGTGATCGTTTGTAAATCAGCTGTTAAAACCCATCATTTGAAGACGATGTGATGGGCTGCTGTATAGAAGGATTGTTTAAGTTTTCCCACAAATGTCTATTCATACAGAAGATTCACACTGAAGTTTAAGGACCTCACACTGAGACGGTGATGAGAGAGTCAGTTTGATAAGAAACAATCGAGCAAAAAGGACCTTTCTGTGCATGATGTTGAGTCTCATCTCCACACAAAAGGGAAAAATATGAATCTTTTGCTCACAAGCGAAGCACTTTTGAATGTGCAGTTCTGTCAGTTATACTCTGAAAACGTGGATGAACATTAAAAAGTGAATTATAAAAAGCCAGACTCTCAGCTGGAGTTCCTGCAGCGAGCTTTGTCAGGACCTTTCTGCTTCCTTTTTTATCCTCACTCACCAGCTCCGCTCTGTTCCTTGCGGAGACAGAAAACCAATAAAACACTTTCACGGGAGAACAAATGACGACATCAATGCTAGAGGTGGCGCTAAAGTTGGTGAATGCGGCCATGTTGAGTTGAGTCAGCAGTACGTTGAAAAGCGGTCGAGGACACGGGAGGCATTTTCAGGTAACAATCAGTCAACCGTCAGGTGCTGACAAGGCTGAAAAAGGCAGATCAGCAGAGTCCACTATAAACGTTTTATTTCTGGTACCAAAAATAAAAAATTAACTTTTAGTTTTAATTAAGTTTCCTGTCTGACACAGACAATAAACTTCACCCAACTCTTTGGTTTTGTGAATGAAAGAACGCATGAATTTATCCACTTCATGACTCGACGCATGTACTCTGTTGGTAGCCCGCCTTCAGTGGACATTAGAGGAACTGCAGTTTTTTAGCAATTCCTTTCAATAAACTTTGATTTTTTTTTAAGCAGGTAGATGTAAAATGTGCCATTTTTTGTATTCCCTCAGTGTGAACTTCCATTGAGATGCTGAGGGAGGAGGTTTAACCCACAGTCATCCATAGCTGTTATGGTAATACGCTTGAAGATGCAAAATCATTAATCCAGCACGTACTCTGGAGCAGCATGCATGAGTTTGGCTGAATCTGTCCGATCAGGTTCTCGTCATATGTCATGTGCTGCAGTGCTTTGCCTCTTGTTGTCTTCTTGGCCTCTCCAGCTTTTTATTTGCATGATTTACGTGCAGCACACCTCTAAGATTTGGCCTAATGGCCAGACACCAAGAAAAGAATCACTCAGATTTTAGTGGTGACGTTTGGTTCAGGATCAGAACACTTTTATATCGAGTTGTCCAAACCATGCAGCATACTAATGACTAACCTGGTGCTCAGATGTTCTTCGACTGAAGTTTGGTCCGTTTTTGGTGCCTTCTTCCTGCTGTGTGATGGAGTTTGTCTCTGCCCAGCGAGGCCACCGAGGACCCCTGGCATGAACTTTTACTCTCCTCACCAACATTTGTTGATGAAGACCATTTTAAAGTTGCACTCTTGTGAGTAAAACTCAGGTTTTACATTGGTTACTCCTCAGTTGGCCTTATACTGAATGACCACATGGCCAGCCCATCCCTGCTGGTGCTCCATTGGTGGATGTGTATGTTGGATATTTACAGTTGGTTGTTTTGTCCACTAGAAACATTTTCTACTTAAACATCTGTGCTATTTAAAGTCTGTCTGGAAGATGTCTCGATGATCCTGATGAAGGCTACAGGCTGAAACACGCTGCTCCAGAGGTAAAGTTGTTCTTCATACCTCAGGTGTTACTCAAGCTTCAGCCTAGTCAGAGGTTTGATCTTCTCCATGCACCTCAGAAGGACTGCCAGTTGTGCCAGAAACCTCTGCTCTGAATCACGGGCCCTGACCAAGTCGCTGAGCAAGACACTGGATGGAAACTACTCTTGCATCCTTCATACCACCCTAAGTGTTTCCTGGAGGACCTACATCACTAGCATGCAGCTCTACAAAGGCCCACCGAAGATCTCGAGCATCATCTGAAATTGCCGTCTCATTCCTGCTGGCATGTCATTTGTTAAGAGGAAATAGGGAGCCAGGCACCAAGAGGAGGTGTGAAACACACTGAAGAAGATGTTGGATTGCAGAATGAAGACCAGCGGGATCTGGAAAATGATGATGATGATGATGATGATGTGTGTAACACTACTGTGGTAAGAAGCAGGTCTGTTATTTTCTTTAAAGTCAAAGATGGAAGCCACACAGAAGAATTAATGTCATTTTTATACTTTTCCTCCTTTTCTGGGGAGTTTTCTTGTTCCTTTGCATCCTTTGTCTTGAAGCTCTGGTGGCATCTGTGGCGACGGCTTAATTAATTAGCATTCTTGGGCTCTTGGGCTGTCTGTTGTCTTTATCTCTATTTGTCGTCTTCCTCCCACAGTGCCCGCCTGTCTCAGCTGTCACTTAAATAATCAATTGGATCCACTTTTCTGCTTAGTCTTTAGTATCACATGCGTCAGACGACTCGGGATGGATAACCACATCGAGGAGCTGCACTGACTCTAATGAATTGGCAAAGACAGGATGGGAAATAAATGGTTTCATCGCCTTTGTGGCCTTCATGCGACATAATGAGTTAATATAAGCAGAAAAGACTTAAGACAGAACAGAGAGGAGATACTCCTCTTTCCCTTCTTTGGCTGTTTTTTTTAGTGCTCAGAAGCATTATTTAGTGTCTTACTGTCGGTTAATTGTTCCCCACATAAATGCAAGCTGCAGCATTTTCATGTAAAGCTACCAGCTCCTCACAGTCGTAACGTCTTTGGCATTTTAAGTTGAGCTACTGTCTGAATGGCCTGCAAATCTGCTGAGAAGCAACTTACATCATCCTGACACTGTGATTTGTCTGCATAGCAGCTCAACTTTGGCTGTCACTGCTGGAGAAAATGTAAAATTAATTGAGCCAATATTTAGACCGATCTCCGATGCTGCCAAGTACATTTAAAGAGCAGAAATTTGGCAGACAAAAACCAATTTTCGCCAAAACTTTCTGGACTATAATCCAAGTTATGACTGAGCTCACATAGAGAGAGACTGTCTGCCAGTTTATTTCCAAAATCCACTGATGTGTCTAACTTTAGCGACCTTAGAAGCACATAATGTAGGCAAAGGAGAGACGAAACCAACCAGGGTTGTGTTAAGGGTGTTAGCAGTGCTGTAGCGGTAGTAAAATAGTTTTTTTTATTCTTGGAAAGTGGTGCTAAAGTTTCATAAAGGAGCCTTAGCAGATCTGTTCGAACGAAAAGAGCAAACAGGACAATTTTTTTATTGGAGAGGCAATAAATTACACACAAGTTAATATTCAGTGAGAGCTAACTTTTACTGCAGAGCCCCCTTTTTCTATATAAAAATACAACCCAATGAAGGACTTACGCTCTGGGAGCTTCTTCTATATCATGAAAAACATTAGCATTACATTAACATTTTGAATTAACATTTTGAATTTGATGGCAGTAACATCAAATTCAAAATTTGGGCAAAAACAACTGGAAAAGTATGTTTGTGAATTCAGTTGGCTGATAGATGGCGTTTCCTCTGGAGGGATTAAGTCTCCTGGCTGTAGATTTCTTGTCCTGTTTAGGTTTTCTTGGCAGTCCATAGCGTGCTACCAGTGCAGAACTATGCATATTTGCAGATATGCCCAGCTATTTTCCCTCTACTTCTTTATAACTCTGGCCTAAATCAGAACCAGATTGAATCATTAATCTGACAACGGAGCTAAATGAGGTTGAGATGCCTCCTAAAACTTCAGATATTTCATCAGCTGTCAGCATAGGTGGCTATCTGTTTAGGCTATCTGGACCACTGGTGGCTGGCTTTCCGTCTAAACAGCCTGATGATGGACATCCTCTCTGTGTGGTGAGGTGGGCTCTGTCTGTCAACCAGTGCACGTGTGACAGATCTGAAGAACGGTCAGATTAAACGGGATGAGGCAAATAAACTGACGGACAGTTAGCTGCAGATCAAAGCTGTCCTCTGTCCTCACAGCACACCGGCCTCATTAGAGGAATCTTCAGAGATCAAAGTCACTTTAGAAAAGTAAACCTGGGAACCTCTGAGGGGTTACTTTAAAACTCACAAGCTCCAAGTCACAAACACAAGGAGGTCATACAGAACAGGCTTTTAACATTCTACCTGAATCTTAATTTTAGAATTTCTAAGATTATTTATTCTCAAAAAAAGTATTTCAGTTTTTTGTCCTGAGCACACCAAAGGGTACAGAGCACAGCAGAAGTAAACGTGTTTACAGCCTGATACTAAAACTGTTTGGCCTTTATTGCTACATAACGGCTCTGTGGGGAATTCATTTATTAATAACTCATCCATTTGGTTACCGTGAAGGTTTAAAGTTAGGGGTGTGGTGGCCAATAATGAGTCATTAAACTGAAACTTTTGACTGTGTGTTTGCTGCTGCTGACATTTGGAGCATTTTAATTAAATATTTTTGGAAAAAGGCCTCCTGTGTGGTGCAGACCACCCAAGAAGGTGAATAAAACTGTTTTATCAGTGTATCAGTATCAATGTAGTGTGTTTTACCTGTACAGTTTAAAGGTGTAGTTTGCCAATTGAGCTCCAAATATGTCCGGTTCTTGTTTCAAAACACTCTGCAACTCTTCGTTCTGTACATGATGGGCTTTTGAGGAGTTGTATGTGCCGTTCAGACACGATCACAGAGTCACATGGCTCCAACTAAAAACAACAAACAAGCAAAAAGCTTCAGGGTCACCTCCATGTACACCTCTGCACCAACTGCTATTTTTAGATCGCTCTGACCTCTGTGCCAGCGATGTTAGTCAAACAGCTACCTTTCAATTTGAATTTCATTTTTAGGAAGAAGGCTGGAAGGCTGCGGCTTGATGATCTTACCTTTTTGTGTTAGTGTTTCTTTTTGAAATTTCAGTCACTACTAACTCACTATGAGTTAGTAGTGACTGAAATTTCCCTGCTGTGGTGTTGTTGTGGTGGCTCTCTGTGTCATTCAGCTGTTTCTCTAATGGCACTCCTGTCCTGTTGGTGGTGTCGTGGCACACGAAGCAGCTCTGTACCTACTGCAGGTTCTGCTTGATGTCACCAGCTCTCACTTGATCTCGTCAAACAAATCTGACCTGACCAGCCGCAGTCCGAGGCTGTGGAGTAAAGTTTACCTGCAGACGGAAGGACTGAAGTGCTGAAGGTTTGGCAGTGGTGCCGTTACAGATCTTTCTTGGCCTTGTTGGCCCGTGTTTGTTAAGTTGGGGCCATTACTAAACGTTGCATATAAGAAGGCTGTTAACATTAAAACCAGCAGCTTACCTCGATGATATGAACCACTTCATTTGGATGTTAAACTGAAAGTAAGCTCCAATAAAATGTGTCACTGCACAGGAAAGCTGTGAACATGTAACTGCTGCAAAGGCAGTTTAGTTAAATGTGTAATAAACAGACTTTACAACACTCCTGTAACCTGAGCTGATGCATCATGTTTCTGAACATTAATATTCTGGATTATTTCTGACCTTCAGAGGCTTCAGAGGCTGGGAAGCAAACAGAAAAAGGAAAAAAGAGTAAAGCTTGTTTGTCAGTTCTGGCATTTCTACTCTATCAAGTCTTTCCAAGTGGGTAAACACTGTAAATACTGTGGTTTGGTCTTTGGGGGGAACGCCGCTGTCAGATCTGCCACCTCCACTCGACAGATATGACAGAACTGTAACTCTGACTGCCCCACGAGACCATTTAACAAAAAGAAAATAATCACCCAACCCAGTGGAGCTTTTTAGGTTTCTGATCATGAGAAACTCACAGAAAACGAGGATACAGTGCTCGTGTGTGCGTGGGTGTGTGTGTGTGTGAGAGAAACCTGTGTTCTTCCACCTCCCCGGGCAGCCGAGATGTCAAGATATGAGCCGAGAGAACGCCGACTCCGATGAGATTGGATCGACTTTCTGTCAGTTGAATCAGTGGATTGTCAGTGGACCGCCCTGAACCAGACAGTTAGGGGGGAAGGAAAATAAAACACGGGTAGGAGAGGCTCTGTTCAGGCTCCTGAACGGACGAGGAGGGGAAAAAAGAAGCCGTCAGTTTCTGGGAGTTGTTTCCTGCTCTGGGCAGACGGCTGTTTGTGCTTAAAGCAGAGTGTGGTCGTGTTCACGTCAGTGCAGAACAATCAGGAATAATCTGTGTGCTTCACCTTAGGTCCAGGTAAACAGAGTCAATACAACATCAAATATAAGATTATTATGGTGTTATTGATGTGGAAATAATGTTTCTGAAAGCATAACAGATGCTTTTTGATACATGTAGACATCCAGAGATCAAAAAGGTCAAAAAGTCTTGAGCGGAAACTGCAACTGCTGAACTCTGTCGAATAGTTTGCAGTGAATACTCAGTAGTATTACTGCTCGAAATGCCCATTCCCAACTTTACAGTACTTCATATGTTTAAATACTTTGATCATTTGGATTTATAGTATTAAAAAGAAGCTAATAAGTGCAGTGAGTCAGCCTGAAAGAGCAGCCCTACACTGTAAAACTGATCACTCTTTAACAAAGGAAGCAATTCTTCACATCCAAACACGTCTGGAGTATTTTCTAATTATTATACTTTTAGTTTGTTTTGGCTTTTTGTTATTAATTCAGTTTAGTCTCATTTAGCTTCCAGAGTGAGTTTTGATTGTTTCCCTTAAGCTTTTATTAGTTTTAGTGTTAGTTTAATGCCGGAGGGAAATCAGCATAAAAACACAGAATCTTCTGAAAGACTCTCCAAAGGCTTAATAAACAGGCCCATCAAAGCCTCATCGGCAAACTGTGATAACCAGTTTTTACCAAGTTAATGAATACTGAAGCTAAGGCTATTTTTCCTCAGTGTTTTAATGTAGTTTTCAACAAAGTCAGTAATAAATTATTTCAGATAGTTTTGTTTTCCAGTGTCTAGCTTTTATCTTTTATTTTAGTGATCTAGAATAACCTTGCAACCACAAGTTTAAAATCAGAGTTCTCTTAAAATGAAAAAGAAGTCAGATTTTAAAATATACTATTGTATCTTAAATTTTGGCATAGATATAAACACTCCACCAACACTTCATGCAGTAACAAGAAGAGACTGACAGCGATGTGGTGATCATTAAGCTCAACAGAAAGTTAAACTGTTCTCAACTCTGAGCAATTAAAATCGACTGTCGTTGGAGCTAACATGTGACATGCCAAGTTACCTGTAACTCCCAGTGGAGCAGGAGCCCAGAGAGAGAAATCATCCCACTGGACGGTGTAAAGTGATTATCATCAATTTCTCGAGTGTATCAGTGAAAGCTCACATTCTTCCAGGCTTTAATGTTCTGGAGTGAAAAAGTGATTAAAAGCTGACAGCATGTTCAGATCGAGACAAACTGAGTCATAACTCTGTAAAATACCCTGTTTAGTTCCAAATCTAAAGCTCTTATGTCTTCTGTGATCTCTAACATATGATATAAATGTAATGACTGATGAATATATTCATCAGTCATTACATTTATACAGACGTGAGACACGTGGGTTAGCCTTAATTAGAGTACTCAAAGTTTTTCATGTAAGGTAAATGGTGCCTTTCGTTTGTGCGTTTTAGAAGCAGAATATATTTGTTTATACCAAAAGAAATCATGAAAATTAGTTCTTATGTGATGGTTTTACTGGGCTTCGCCGGTTGTCGTTGTAGGTCTGGCTAATGGCGGGTGGGTTGAAGCTCTGTGGACGGTGCTGCTGACTGACTGACAGCGTCGTTGTGAGTGTGGGCTGAGAGGCTGAAGTTACCCACTCTCACTGTGGGCTTTCCCCTGCACTCGGGTGACAGATCAGTCCGTCCTTGATCAGTAAATTACTGCCCTTCAGCTTCATTATGTGCCTCCCTCTCTCTGCTTTCTCTGCCTCCCCCTCTGCCGCTCTGTCTCTGATTCCCACTCCTCCTCCTTTTTAAAAAAAAAAAAAAGTCTCTTTCTCTCAGTTTGGCTTTCTGGACTATTTTCTGTGAACCACCTTCCCTCTTCTTTTCCATGTGTTTTCCTGTGTGTCTGCACCTGCATAGTTATAAAAAAAGAGCGCATAAAAAAACTGAGTAAACTCTGGAGTCTTCATCAGAATTGCAAACAGACGTACAGCAATGAGTCACTGAAGGCTGAAAGCTAATTAGCACCATTTATCTGCTTTAAAGGAGTTTCGTCAGTTAGCACTTTGATGTGAGAGTTTTTAAAAGCAACAGTAAGAAGCTCCTCTGAAGAACTGATGTCCAGAAATCAGCCAGTTCTCATTTAAAAGGGCCTGAACTTTGGCATGTGATATCCTCGATGCTTTGTCGTCAGCCTCGGTTGGGTTTGGGTCTGATCGTACAGAGAGGGTTCAGTTTTGTTGTCCTGATGTTTGGTGTGAATGTTAGGACCAAAGGTGCAAGTCTTTGTTAACTCTCTGGAATCTATTCGAGTTGCTGCCGGTGGGCTTCAGTCATGTTTTCCACATGTCTCAAGAAAAATTAAAGCAAACGGGATGAATCTGACCTGAGTTTAGAGCCACAGCAGAGGAGCAAAGAAGCTGAATACATCACATGGTTTCACATATGGCTGCTATGAATTTTTTCATTTATAAATAAAAGCATTTAATAAATCCCAGAACAAGGCACACCGGATAGTAAGGCGCATTAAGCGAAACAAAACAGTCAGATAAGTCAAACTTTACTCAACTCATTCTTCTTGCTTCCTCCACTTCCGTACCATTGATTCATTAATGTTGAATTCTCTCGCAGTTGCTCTATTCCCATGTTGTTGCAGTATATTACCTGCATATACCTGTATATTACCCATCTACAATACGTAGATGGATTATCTCAGTTGTTCTCCTGACTGAAGTTTGATCCGTTTACAGCATCCTGCCATGCGATTGCATTTGTCCCGGGAGGGTCGAGTGGAAAAAAGTTAGCGTTCATCCTCCAGCTTCACTGTGTTTATGTTATGCTAACATAGCTGTGTCGCTAGCAATCACATAGCACATCATTATATACCAGCTAGTCCAACTTTCAGTAACCCTACAAACGTCACTGCTGTTTAGTTTTCTGTCTTCATTTATGTTGGAAGTGATAGCAGAGCTGTATGTTTTAATTTTTTCACAAATCTCTCAGTCAGAACATGGTATATTGTGGAGGTATGTAAAGGCAATGG
>VUQG01043932.1:149561-182325 GCA_015106755.1 Etia nguti | reverse complement strand
TGGGGGGGGGGGGGGGGGGGGTGGGGGGGGGGGGGGGGGGGGGGGGGGGGGGGGGGGGGGGGGGGGGGGGGGGGGGGGGGGGGTCTCTGCAAGCCAGTCCGTGTGTGTGTGCTAGGAAGGGTTGCTATCGCTTAGCCTTTGGTTGGGAAAGCCATACCTGCAAAAACACAGGGAGAAGGGACTGTTAGCCCAGCAATGAGCTTCTGCATGCATCTATATATGCTGTGGATGTATTACAAGAGCTGGATATGGTAGCCAACTTGTCCCAGTGGCAAACTGGGACCTACTGGAACAAACCAAAAGCGAAATAAGAGATTGGTTGCACTATTTTGGTGAAATGTCACTTGTGGAGAAATTCCACTGTTTTATTTTCTGACAGTGACTACAGATAATACTTCCCTGAACCAGTTTGACTTTCCAAAGTCAGAACGTCATGACTCCTCGTGGTCACGGCTTTCAAATAATTAAGTTAAACTGAAAACTTTGTCACTAAAATGCAGTGAATAAATATTTTATTCCTGCTTTTTATCTTTTAAAAATGATCAGAAACATGGATATCATTGTAGTTAACTGTCTTGAAATGCATCTAGATTGGTAGAATTGCTGTATTGTTACTGTGGGCAGTGTATGGTGATAGTGTCCAGTGGCGATTATAGAATCTTTTGGGGCCCTGGGACAAAATTTCACAACAGGGCCCCTCCAACTAAATAATCTGATACAACACTAACAGCAGTCCTGTAAAACAAACAGGTAACACATTGATCTAATCTTTATTTTTGTAACAGCACCAAGCTGGCTGATTATGACGTTTTATAACTGTAACTATTAGCTTCTATGTTTGTCTAGCCTGCAAGCTAAATTAACAAGTAAATTGTAAACAGACTTCCAAACTCTAAACTCAAACTCCAAGTAAACAAAACAAATGATTTGATCCTTGAGGAAGTTATATTATTTAAGTGTCCCTTCACCAGCGTTAAAGCTAGACTAGCATTATATCCAGAAGAATACTTCTTCATTTTCGTTGAGTCGTTAGTAGGGTTGTTTAAACAGATTCATGCATGCCACAGTAGAAGGGGAGTGAGTGGAGTCAGGAGAGGCCCTGTTAAGGAGGTCAGGCCTCTCCTACTGTCATCGCACAGGTTGTACATTTCCATTGCTGTAGTTTAAAAATCGTCAGCCCTGAGGCTGGGAGCTCCAACAGCACCTCTGACAGCACTGCATGGTGAGCTACTCTGTGATAAACTTATTTTTAAATTAAATGTAGTAAAATAATTATGTGCACTTTTATATGACTCTGTTAACCACTCTATAATCAACACAAACCTATAGATGTAGGTTTGGTGTTGCCAGATGCTAGCGCAGAACTTTGCTGTGGCCCTGAGAGCATTTTGGCATGCTATTAGATTTTTTTATACTTTAAGTAAATTTTAGTGTGAAATTTTGGGGGTAAATGGGAAGGGCAAGGAGCAGAAACCCTTTTTTTTTCTTCTAATGTTTAATAAGAAACTTTTATTGGAGTCCAGTATCCAGTTCTCATAATACATCCATTGACTATGCATGAAAGTGCAGGACTTTCCATTTTTATATACCTAATACTCCAGTTGAGTCAATCGGGTATTCCAATATGGAGGGCGTGAGTGTGTAGGGATACTCGTAGGGCGTGTAGATGATTCCAGATTCGGGTCCTTGCTGCACCAGCGCCGGATGTGGATTGGCTCCGGGCACGAGAGTGGAGCTCTGGATCTGACGGATCAGAGGCATGATGGTAGGTGTGGTGACAGGGGCGGGGTTGCGCAGGGTGGGAGGCAGGACGGGCGTCGGGCCTGTGATTATCCGAGGCGCCTGAGGGGTCGCTAGAGGAAAGGCAGCGGTGGCTGTAAAGCACACAAACATACAATAATGAAGAGTCTGAGCACACACCCACATGCGAGTGCACAGAAAGTGCACATACAATAGACAGGGAAGAAGAAGAGAGAACAAACAGTCTATTTAAAAAGAGAAACAGAGGCATTGTTCATATATACAGTGGACTCCTGTACCGAGACCCTTCCTTTGTCACCCACCAACCCTCCTCCACATGTATCTATGATGTCATCCTTACGCGTCTTGACATTGGCGTCTCTGTAGGTCCCATTGAGAATGGCCAGCTCCATCAGCTGCATTTTCTTCAGGTTGTCCTCCCCCTCAGCCTACACCAGCACATGCAAGCAGAGCAGAACAATCAGCTTCCTTAGCCATGACTGTCACTGACCAATTCACAAGCAAATGAATGAACTTTTGTCAGATTCCCTTCAAGAAGTCAGCAAATCTTACAGTATGCTGAAACTAATTAGTGAATTGAATTTAAATGTTTTCTAAAGCGAAAAACGCCAGGATTTTAAACTGCCTGTGATGAAGCAGAGAAGACCTTGAACATAGCCGCCCCACCACACAAGACGTATTCAGTGTCAGTGACGCTAGCTTCTTAGCTCTAGTTACAGCGTGGTGAAAAGCTTGACTGATTTACATTTCGAGAGGAAGGTCAGCTGGGTTAAACTAACACATATCATTGGCGTTATCCTGCACACAGACACACACATGCACAACCATAGATTAACAGGTGTTTTATCTCCTGACTGCCTTCAGACACTCCTTACATCCTTTAAAGCTGAGGGCTGGCGTGTACCGTGCTGTGACTGAACGGGAAGTGACGGCTGATTGCTGCAATAGACCCCCCCCCCTCCCGCTGGGCTTTTCAATCTGTTTCCATTGTTGAAAATAATGCAGAGATGAAAAAGGAAGGGGCTTTGTGATTTCGAAATATGTGCCTTTGTGGTTAGGTGTCAAACACGGAATAATTTAGAGAATATGGGTGTGTGTGTCCCTGTGTCTATATGCCCGTGTGTACGCAATGTTCCTGTGTGATCACTGTGTACGTTTATGTGAGCCTGTAGGGGGGCAGTAGGTGGGCCGGGGAATGTGAGAAATGTTGAGGAGCGCAATCAAAATGTTCTCTTGTGTGGACAAAAAAAAAAGAAAAAACATGGAGAAAAAGGAATACTGTAGCCAGTAGTTGGGAATGAAGTGAGTTGTGAACGAGTGAAAGGAGTGATGGAGTGGGGAGAACGAGTGAACAGACTCTCCATTCATTCCCTCAGCCTTTCAAACAACCCGGGGTTACCATGGAAACCCCTTTATGCGTGTTCCCTAATTACCCTAACCCTTTACACATACTCTCTCATACACACAGAGACACACACAAAACACAAAAAAAGGCACAAACACACACATATACACACACACTTTTGGGCTGACAATCCCCCTTCCCCCTTCCATGCATACCAACACAGCGAACTCTCATCCAGTCACACACAGTTTTTCCCCCGGTTCCGTACGTAAAATGCTATACTGATACTCACAGCGGGCACGAGAAGTTTCTTGACCTCGTTGATGGCCCGCTGGAGTTTGATCTTGGCGCGGTTGTGTGTGTCCTCCACTGTGATCAGGACGTGGAGGTCCTCGCTGAGGTGCTCCCAGTTGGGCTTCCCTCGGTTCATCTCCTCCTGAAACACACAAACAGTTTAAAAAAAAAAAAAAGGCTCTTTTTTGAATGCACTGCACACAACCTTGGTCCTTTTGCTACAGAGAGGGAACAGGATTTTCACTTTTCTTTCTTCTTTGGCTGAGGTTCCGGTTCGCCCTCAAACTACACACAAACACGCAAACACACAAGGCTCAAGGTTGTCTAATGCAACTCGGGAGGCGTATCAAACTTGTGGAACAACGTGCTGTTCTTCAGTGGTTACACAAGATTGGTGTTGCATTGAACTGAACTGAAGGTTTTGCACTCTCGAGTTTTTCTGTAACATCTCCCTAAATCTCTCTTCTCTTTAACACCTCCTTTGTTCAATTCTCCCTGCTCTGTCACTTCATTAAAACCAATAGTGAAATGACTATTAAATCAGCGCTTATGAAGTCGTTATCAAGTAAAACACCAAAGACTGACACTGCTTCTGATTGCATTTGTCGGTTACCTGGTAAACCTGGTTACACACATGTTTTGGACGCATCTGTGTTCCAAATAGCTCCATTATTTGCTTTTGTGTGTTTCAGATAATTCATAGTTTTCATGTGACATCACATCATTATACAAGGGCCCACCTGGAGGGCAACACAAAGCTTTCTTACACTGCCTGAGTTATTTTTTACCAGCTTTTTTTTGCCTAAGTGCCCGATAGCCGGTTATTCGGATGGACTAATGAGCTACTCAGTTTGTTCGCAACTGATAGGGAAGAGCAGAGTACAGCTATGCAAAGCCATTGATTCGGCCATGTTCACAGCAACTCTGTCAATGGTGGGTCATTAAAACCGACATCAGACATAGGTTTTGATTAAAAAACGTCATGTAATCTTTTCAAAATATCACTGCCTCGTTTTTAATGCCCCAGAACAATGACTGTCAATGTGACAACCAAGGAATCCATGTTAGATAGCCTGCTTCCATTAACTAGTCCTTATTATTGCTTTGACAATGAACAAGTCCTTTTCCTGTCTCATCTCCCAAATGTCATAAATTTTGGCTCAGATTGAAAGAACTGCACATAAAACTGCTGTTCTTCCAAGAGAAGGTATAACCACAACACATATGTAAAACATTGCAAATGCTGAGCTCTGGCACTGACTTCACAGCTTTTAGTGAAGAAATACTGTGACAGATGCAGTATATGGATTGCAGGTACCCAAAACTTGCAGTTTGTTTACACATCTTTTATTTTTTGAGAGATCGTCTAAATATTTATGGCTTACAACAGATGGAAAAACCAACAGGCTTGTGTTGGAGTTTAATGGAGTGTCTCCAGTATGTTGGAACAGACGCCAGTCATGTAACTGAAAACCGTGAATTGCAATTTTCTATCATATAATTCAAGCAATTTGAAGAAAGTCTGTTTGGGAATGAGCTTGTTATCTTCAGCCTCACATGGACACCTGGGTTGGCAAAATCTGTTGGGTGATTCGGTCGGTCAGTCCGCAAATTTGGTGTAAACCAGGGTTAACAAATTCGTTTTAGATCAGGGGATACAGACAGCCCAATCTGAGCTCAAGTGAGCCATACCAGTAAAAGCATTACATCACAACTTTATTTATTTAAAGAAAGTTCCAAAACTCTGATACTCCAAAGTTTTCTCTTTCTTTAGGTATGTAAATAAGTACATTCTGGAGATTTCCTCCTAAAAGCTGAACGCTGACCCCATTCTTTTTAAAATCTGCCAGACAAAGCAAGGCATTAGATCATGGTAAACAATTTTCACATTTAATAAGTGATCCATTTAGAAAATGGACCTTGTCATAAGACAAGGTGCGATTTTAGTACAACTCCACATGTAAGTCTATACTCACTCTGTGTGCATTAGAAATCAGAGATTACAGTGGAGAGACACAAATCAGAATCAGAATCAGAATCAGCATACTTTATTAATCCCTAAGGAAAGTATGTAAACTCTTCACTTGCAACAATACTAGTGTACTTTTTAAGACTTACACAACTTATCTGCAGATACACATACTTTTAACTTTCACACAGCACACACAAGATTCCTTCTCCTGTGTAGTAAGTCTCTTTGTTGACCTTCCTACAATTTTCAGACTTTGCAAATCCACCTATTGGACCAAATTAGATCCTTTGATGGACTGTTTCTGGCCCCCGGGCTGCATGTTTGATACCCCTGGTCTAGACTAAAATATCTGAACAAAGGTTTCAGATTTTTCTTAGGCATTCATGGTTCACCAGAGATCTTTTCCACTCATGTCTGACAGGAACATTCTTGGTTTTCGACTAAATAAAACAACATGTGAATGGGACTGCTATGGAAATTCACATCCGCCCCCAGCATCAACCGCTACAGCTTTGCCTACAACTTTTCCTCCAGCAACTCTGTCAGTACAAATTTCCCTTTTTCAAATGCTTTGATTTGCCATTGTTGTTGTTGATGTTAGCCTTAGCTTCAAGCACAGCGGTGCATAGAGGAGCTGCACATTGTTTGCAGCAACTTGAATAAACAAGCAGACGCGACACTCACAGTGTAGTACAAGGGGAGGGAAACAAGCAATCTGGGTCGAGCCTAGAATAACAAAATCCGCCAAGTAACAAACCAAACAACAAAAGTTTGAGAAAATGGCAAATTTGTGGCTTATGTGAGGAAACATTTCTTGACTATGCACAGTTTAGTTGCCAGGCTTGCTACTTTCCTTTCAGTCTTCATGCCAAGATAAGTGAACCCTCTACAGTTTCAAATTTGTTATACAGAAATGAAAGTGATAGCAATCTCATCATCTAACTCCGGGGAAAGAATGAGCAAGCTTGTCCTTCAGAGCTAATCCTCCGAGTGAAGCTTCACAGAACTTCTAACACGACTGCAGAATCGTAATTTTGTTTTTCAGAATTGACTGCCAGATATTACAAATTATAAATAGAATATTTTCCCAGTGAAAATAACTGCGAGGTGCAGCCACAGTTAAAACAGAAATTCCGAGTGCTGCTATCTCAGTGTGGCATTCCGGCAGATTGTGTCCTCTGTGGCTGTTTTGTCAAGTGAGATGTATCATTTTTGAAGAGCACTAAAAGTCAACATCTTTCTCCCTTCTCCCCCAGTTGCCTCCCACTGTGTCTCTGTTTTCCTTCCCTCTCTGTCTCTGTGTGTTTCTGTATGTGTGAGTCTCTGACTGAGGGGCGTGCAGGGTAGGGAATGTTCTGGAGAGAGAGAGAGAGAGAGAGTGAGAGGGGAGGGGGGTGGAATGCTGGACTTGCTCCACCTGCCGTTTGGAAAGCTTGAGCCGACTCCGTCCAACAGCAGACACCACGGGAGAGGAAGGGAGGACAGATGGACCGAACACCAGGACAGGAAAGAAAAATGGAGCAGCAAAACTCAGTTTGAGAGAAGGAACAGACAGACAGACAGACAGACAGACAGATAGACAGACAGATAGATAGATAGAGTTTGAAGTGGGCGTGGTTATACTCAGACACAAAAATGACCTTTTTGCTCCCACTAAATCTGTCTCTCAGTTTCTGAGCCAACTCATCTCAACTCTCTGCCTTTTCCAATTAGCTAGAAAATTATATATAACCTACATTTTATTTATCTTTCCGCCCTTCATTCTGTTTTTCAGCTCTTTGACGCATCATGGGATGCATGGTCTGCTTCTGCGTGCACGTCGGCTCGTTAGGATGACAATTATCATGGTCTCGGAGAAACATTAAACTGTATTTCTGGTTAGCTGTGGCAGAGTGGTCAAAATGTCAGGCATTACTATGCGTCAGTTTAATCATTTCACCCAGTAAGGTCCTGGGATTTGCAAAACTGCTACATCTAATTGCTCTCTGTCAGGGTTTTTCCTGCATAGGGGAAATTTCGGTATTGTTAATTTGGAGTTTTACATGCAAATAAAATATGAAGTGAAGGAAAAAAGACTCATTGTTTCTCCTGTGCATGAACCACGTGTGTGTATATTGTTGCCCCCCTCCCCCTTTCTGAGCCTGGAAAAACCCGGCTTCAGCCTTGCTCTCTATATCTATCACACGTCCCCGATGTCCTGAACATAGAAACTAATCATGCATGTTGCTGAACATGAATAAAATTAAGCTACTAGTTAAAGGTGAGAGACTAAGATTTTCTAAAGAACAAAATAACATCTTTTTAAAAAAAATTACACTTACTAATATAAACGTTTTTCATTTAGAATTTTATAGATGCTTGATGATTTGCTCAGCTTATATATCTTATAGATTTCTACAATTTTAAATCATGTTTCAGTGTCTGGTGGATTAAAACATATTTCTCCAAATCACACGTACTGTTAACAAGTTACAAAGTAAGTCTTAGCAGTTTTTAAATCTCTGGAGGAGTGTAAAGGCTTTTCAGAATCATCTCATTGTTGAGCTGTAACGCATCTAAAACTAAGATCTATATGAAACACACCAAAAATGAAGCTTTGACAGTAGTGTCTTGCCTCAGCCAGAGTTTCTCCAAGTCGACTTCCGAGCTAAAAGGAATGTCAACCTGCATTGAAACACTATTACACTTTGATTTGATTTCTTCCAGAGTTACATGAAGAGAATAGTATCAGTGCCACAGCTAACAGCTTAGATTGGCTACACACTGAAAAGAGAGGAAAACAGCCAGCTTTGCAATGCCCCAAGGCAACAAAATCCACCTACCTAGGCCCCACTTGTTAAAATGTTATATCATTTTCTTTAATATGTAAAAAACAAAAACAAACAGTGAACGACAGATCTGGGGTGGAAAGATTGGAGGTGGACTTCATACAAAGCATTCTAAACCAGTTCCCTTCATCTCTAGTCTTTCAAATTCATATTTTCCAAAATATATTTGCTCACTCCCACCTCCATGCTGTCACATTCTAGTAGAGTAGCTTTGTCTGATTCACCATGCAAAATAATCCTTCTTTATCTTATACTGCAGGTCATCTTTTGCATGAAACAGCTCATTTTAGCTCTTCTCCCTTTAAGGCTATGCTCCCTTTAGCTAACCTTCTTCTCATTGGCTGCCCCTCAGAAACAGAAGGTTTGATCAGCAAGGGGTTGGAGCTTCAATGGTCACAACCAGAGTTAAAATTACACAGATCAAAGAGTAGAAAAACAACCAAGCCGTTGCATTTTTGGTGCAATGGGATAACTTATGTGCGTTTACCTTCTTCTTGTCTCTCATGGAGCCCTTTCCTCGCACCATAATCTTACAGCCGGTTTCCGCCTCCAGTTGCTTGGCCGTCAGTCCACGTGGGCCCAGGATCCTCCCGACAAAGTTGAACTGCACAAAAGAGCGAAACACACAGATAAAAACAGACCTGAAGGAAGAAATGATTTGCTGCGCACTGCAAGCCAAAACTGTGTTTTTACTATGTGCCAGTATTTGTACGAGCGAGTGTGCCTTTGAGGTTTGTGCATCTGCGATGTGTTTGTGTTACTAAGAGAGACAAAAATAGCTCATTATATGGGTGCTGGCTGGTGCTCGTGGCATGACAGGATAGCGACGTTCTCTTAACCTTATCTGTCACTAAGACTGAGTGATTAACTGGACAGCTGCCCCCCTGTGTGTGTTTGTGTGTGCGTGTATTTTTTTTCTGCCACTATTCCCTATTCCTCTGTCTTTATCTGCTTGTCTGATAACAACTGTCCAGCTTCTTCCTCCTTTTCTTCCCTCCAGTTTAACCAGAAGTTAACTTGAGTAATAGCTGCAACATATTTCGACCTCTAAGGTCACCCTCGACTTTCACCTACACTCACACAAATCCAGGTTTGTGTGCACACTCCTCTCTAAATTTAACCCTGATCTCAACCATTTTCCAATGTAGTCCTGCATGTGTCCTGTTAGTCTCTTGTCATGTGAGTGAGGACAGCCTGTCATTGTATTTGGTGATTGGCGAGCTGATGCGTGGAGAAAAATCATGTGAGCCGTTCAATCTGGATCAGCATAACTCATATTGAAGTGCTTAGCTGTACTTGGCGTGAGCAGGGATGTGCTGGATGGTAAAGTCTCTTCACTGCAGTGCACTTGTCTTTATATTTGGTGGAAAATCTTAATCCACTGTTTTGAGCTCCTGTAAATATTTATGGTGTAAACCTAAAGGTGAAAACAGTGTCACAGTGGGGGGATTTACATCACAATATTGGCTTTTGGAGTAAATAAACCGAAATTTTCCTGCAAATTATTCTTTTTTATGCCATTGGAACCATGGCTATGGTTTATTATTGATCTATTTTAAGTTCATTTCACATCACAGGGTGTAGACTAAGATGATCTCAGAATGAAATCAGCTTTTAGATCAAATCTAAATCAAAATGTCCCTGTGATCAGGAGCCACGCTGATTTTCTGGCAGCCTTTATGCAACTAAGAAGAGATAAAGCAACAACAGTGAAAAGTAAACAGAAAGGTTAAAGGTCACTGATTTGCCCACTCACGTCTGGGTACTCTTTGACAGGCACGTAGAGCTTCTCCTGCAGCTGAGCCACGGGACCGACAGCTTCGGGAAGCTCCTCCATGTCCCGCCCGTTGAACATGCCGCCGTTCAGCGTGTCGTTGTACATGTCTTTGCGTACCCTGCCAATTTCTTAGAGGGGGGGGGGAAAAGGAGGAGTTAAGTTGGGTAAAGTGAACTGAAGGCAACTATGAAAGTCCATCCATGGAGGAGGGGGACAACAAGTTTCACATTTCTTTCTTCTCTTCTGTCCGTTTCTTAGGACGATGACTCACCATCGCCAGAATTAAAGGAAGCTCTGAGAGACAAACAGGCAGGGAGATGGTCACAAGCATTCTGCACCACAATGTAAAATCTGAATGCTTTGCAATAAGGTGTCCTCCATTTCTGACAGCCTCCTGTCTATTTCTTTCTGTTTGACACACACACACCGACACGCACACACACACACACACCTATAGATCAGATCGCTGTGTAAATAATGCGAGTGAAAAACAGAAGTTACTGGGGGTCTCAGTGACCTACCAGCGAATGAGGCTCCTGTGCAGGGCAGTCGTTCAACAACAAACATGGAAAAAGTATCAAAGTTCTTATAAAGCAATATGATTAAGTATTAGTATTAATACTACTATTAGCAAGTATTTTAATCTGTAATCGATTTTCTCTTATTGGTAACAGAAAGTTCTTTTTGTGTATGAATATCTTGTTTTGTTCAAATATCACCCCAGAGAGACAGTTGGATATGTTACAATCAGTGAATTTGGCTTTAAAATTAACTTTAAAAATAGATCCCGAATGATTTTCTGAAACGTTTAAGCTCGACAAAAAATCAGAAGAGACTATAAAACATATATTAGCATACGCAGTCACTGAAAAACCAGAACAGCTGACTTTAGTGTTAAAATTCATTTCTTAAAAGGTCAAATCTGTGGCTCGGGTTTGCTACAGAAGCACCATTATAAATCAGACTATGTTTGTCTGCCTGTGTGTTTGTTTAGGGCTGTCTCGATGACCAATGCTAGCCTCTGATGCCTTTGTAATGACACACTAGCACAATAATAACTGGTACCGGAGCAGACAAACACATATGTGACACATGCACACAGACCCCTGGTTTGAACTCACACACTGATAAACACACTTACACACACACACACGGCAGAATAACTGCCTTGAGGCGCAAATATCATCTGACCTAAGCACGCTGACAGGCACGTCTCCCTGCTCTGAGAGTGATAAGTCTGACCGTAATAACTACAGTAGGACGCTATAATTACAGCCACTGCCGCAGTGACACCGATGATCCTCTAATGACCAATTCTAACCTATTGCACACCAGAGGTGACTATTAAAGCACGCACACAAACAAATCTGTGCAGACAAGCACGGCTTTTGTCACACTTGAGTTAAAAGTAGCCCGAGGAAAATGAGAAGTGAAAGAAGAACAAGAAAATCCAAGGAGAAAAAGACAAAGCGGGGAGCTGCAGCAGGCCTTATCTTAACACTTCAGCCTGCCATAGGACTTTATATATAGACTGGGCAAGAGTGCAGCCTTGGAAGAATCATGTAGCCTGACAATGCCTTGCATAAACTTTTTTTTTTCTGATATAGAGGCCTTATGTCTGAGCAGCTTGCCCACATAACTCAAGCAGAAGACACAGGAAGCCTCAAAAATGGGAATGGCACAATGTCTTTCATGCTAACCATGGGTGTCACATTATCGCCACTGAGGGATGAATACGCTCAGCTGTCAGTCCTCGACACGAACACAACCAGAGATGTTAACTCGACCTCTTTGCCGAGCTGTAGAGGTCGTCTGGTATGAGAACAACCTTGCTGCGTCATGAGACTTGTCACAGAGCGCAAAGTCGGGACCTCTGTGATCCTGATGTGCAGCAACAGCAGAAAACAACAGGCCCCTGTAGCTGGTAGCAACTAGAGACATTTCAGAGAATAAAGAGCTGTGTCTCTTTGTGATGCCTCTCTTTTATCTTGCATATCAACAAGTACAACTAATCAGGTGCATTGATCATCTGTGCAGAAAGCATGACTTCAGGGTATGTAAGCAGCCAGATACAGATATCAAATATTTTGCACAGTGACAGAGTCTCGTTCCTGCTCAGGGATGGGCTCAAGCATTCACACAAGCCTGCGCATTAGGTCACTGGGAAAGACTAACAACTGTCTGTTTGTTCCCATCACCAACTGCCCCTCTGTGAATGTGTGTGTGTGTGTGTGTGTGTGTGTGTGAGAGAGAGAGAGAGAGAGAGAGAGAGAGAAAGAGAAAGGGAGAGAGAGAGAGCTTTGCTTCTCTCAACAAATTAAAATGTGACTTCATGCAACAAACACATTCCCTACATCCAGTTTGAAGCCAAGAATATGGGTTTACACTCACAACTCGGTGAATGTTTTGATATCCAAACAGTCTATATGGAGTGAGAGCAGGATAATTTACCACTGTGTGATGTGGGCAACACTGCTGTTACGTTTCTGAGGAGCCACTGAGGAATTCCTTCAGTTAATGACTAATTCAATAAAGTCAGTCGATAACGGCCACTTTTTATGAACACTGACCACTAAACTGGACGAGAGAGAGAGAAAAAAAGATGGCCTCATCTCCCCCTGTAGTGTGACAAGTGGCTACAGAGTTTAAAGCTTCAAAAACAAGCGGGGGTTACCTTCATCCAGCAGCCGCTCCAGATGCGTGAAGATGCCGCTGAAGTTGGGCAGGGAGCTCATCACCTTCCGGTCGTTCATCAGCTGCATTAGATAGTCCGGGTTGGACTTGGGTCTCTCCTTCACCTCTGTCTCCCCAACCATGGCTTTTGATTAAGCAATAAAGTGACCTAGCGAGCAGGGAAAACTTGATGAAAGGTTTATTTTCTTTTTTCTTATTTATTATTTTTTGGGGGGAGAAACACACGCCCCGAAAAGCGATGCGAGGATCCCAGAGGACTCCGCCGAGCGCGACCCGCTGACCGCTTGTCCACCTACTGAGAAAATTCAACTCTCAACTCCGGTTAAATCGACTGTCCCTCGGTTAACGTCTCGTATGCGAGCCCTGTCTTCTTCCACACGGTCCCCCCCTCTGCCCGACTCTCCAGAGTTTGAAAAAGTTCCTGTACGGGGAGAGAGTTCAGCTCTGTTTGACACTTTGCCCGACTCCGCGCACTTCTCCGGCGGCTACAAGTTTACCATCAACTAGTCTGATCCGCCGCGGCTCCTCCGCCTGTGTCCGCCCGGTGTGTGGGTATTCTGCAGCGGGGATCGGCTCACTATCATATGATTACAGTACGGCAGCGAGACGAGTGGGCTATCGGGAGCGTGCTGCGCGAAGCCGATATCAGTGGATGGGCGGAGGAGGAGGAGGAGGCTCGTGCCCGTCCCCTAGACAGCAGCAGCAGCCTGAGAAGCAGCACCCCTCTTTCTCCCTGACCCCCGCACACACATGCACGCACACTAACAAACACGCACACACTGAATAACAATAAAACAGCTCTGCATAGGTATGCACACCTGTTCTACAAAAGTTACTGTCCATCACTCGAACCATAAAGTGTGTGCGCCCCCATGATCTGAACTTTTTGAGGTTCATGCACTTTATTTATTTATTTATTTATTTTAAACTTAAAGTCCTGCAGAGAAGACGATTGTACTTTTTTCTTACCTTACTGGATTCGTTTTCTTTTGGTTTCAGTAGATCTGTTCATTACAGTTTAGTTTTTCTTATAAATATGTTCGATTTTGGTTTAGTTTTAGCGAGTTTTCAGTATTACTTTTCCTTTTCCTTCGTTATGTAATGGGTAGCATGGCTTATATTTTGTCAGGGGCAGCAGATGTGACGTTCAGGGCTGAACGGTACACCAGTACAAACACAGACTGGGGGGTATACTCTCCCAATAAATAAAGGAAAATAATAAATAAAAGTAAGAATTATTAATAATAAAAATCACAGTAACTAATGACAAAAATAAAAATAAATAAAATGTTTTATACTTAGTTTTGTTCTACTGTTTTAGTCTCATATTAAAATCGCTTCCAAGTATTCAGCTACTGGTGAATGAAGTAAAATTGCCAAATAATAGCCAGTAAAAATGATTTAATGTAATACTTAAAATCAAAACTTCAAAGATAGGTATTCTGAAAGATGACCTTTATTGTATTGTTAACAGTGATTGAAGCAACTGAAAACAGCAGTATTCATCCTATACAGCGGGGTATCTGCGTCCCAGCCTCTAAGATAAGTTTAAGGGGACATGAGATGATTAATGGGATACGAACTGCAAAAATCTAAGCTTTCATCAACACTTTTATGCCCACATTTGATCCTTTAATCAGAGATGTTTAGAGGGAAACCGCTCCAAAACGTCTGAAACGTTGCTTTCATAAGAAGTCGCAAGCCACACATGTCGGAAATCACTGGTTTAACCCTGAGCTGTGTATTCAATACATGTATATAAAAAAATAACATTGAAGTGGACTGTAGTCGTCAAATAAAATAAGTGGCTCGTATGCAGGTGTTAAATCAGTATAAATCAGTATAAAATATAAGCACCTCACAGCTGTGTACAAGTACAGTACTTGAATAAATGAAGGAAGACCTTTCCACCACTGCTGATTGCATTTATTAATGATTTATATGTTGATTGCTTTTAATGTCAGGAAATTGCTGCTTGTTCCAGCTACCTATAGAGAGAAAAGCAGCAAAAACCTCCTATTTGAAAGGAGATTTGGCCAATAGAATCAAAACCGAAAGCTGATTTTCTCTTTTCAGATTACAGTTTTACACAGATTATATTTATCTATAAAGAATATACAGCCCTAAGATCTAAATTTAACGTTGAGGTGCCTCTTAATTAGTATATGTATATATTCTAATTGCTTTTTGTTGGTAGTACTGTACTCATCCTCCAGTGGAAAACTCTCCTTTCCTCTCCTCTTCTCCCTCTCCTCTCCTCTCCTGTTCACACCCTTCGCTTTGAAGACTTTTGTCACTGAAATAATAAGATGGTGTGAGTGCTGCATTTGTCCTTTGTGGGTGGTTACCGCTGCTGCTGCTGCTCCAGCAGGAGAAATGTTACTGCTGAAGAAACAGATAGGTGCGAGGGTCTAAACTTAACTTGCTGTAAATCACAAGCATGTTCGCACACACACACACACACACACACACACACACACACACACACACACACACACATAGTGGCGACACAATCTGTGTGCCCATGCATGCCTTGGCTTAAGCCTTTTGTCAGGCGCTGCTGGCCTCCCACCTGGTTTCTCTCCTCTTTCCAGTGTTATACACACAGTGTGTTTTTTCCTTGTAAGACCAAACTTATGATTGAGGCTGTGTGTGTACGTGTGTGTACGTGTTTGTGTGTGCCCGAGCAGCAGGAATTGTAACGGTGCAGCAGTGCTGGTAATGGCTGGTCAGCTGGTATGGCGAGTATTCAGGGCGGGGGCAGTGCATTGTCCTCTCATAGCTCTAACAATGCCCCTCTGAGCAGGCCACACATCTACCAGTCACGGGCCTCTCGCTCACTCTCTCTGACTCTCTCTCTCTCTCTCTGACTCTCTCTCTCTCTCTCTGCTTTTCTTTCTGTCTGCCATATTTATTCAGCCCCATAGTGAAGTGTAAAGTGAGATGTGATAGCAGCCAACGTCCCTGACCTTTGACTGAAGCGCCAAGGTCAACCGGCTAATATTAGAGCTCGTGTCACTCATCGCCTCTCTGCAACCACATCACACCTTGCATGTTCATTATCGCGTTAAATAATTAATAAACACCTTGAATCTTGCATGTATTCATAAGTGCCACTCCTTTATGAATAATGAATGTTCAGCATCAGTTCTTAATGCAGTGATTTTTAAACCAGTCTCTTATATGAGAGACTGGGGGCTTGGTTAGCTTATGAGAATCAATGTATTTTTCAAAGTATTTACAAAGCAAGAACTCCAACACTGCTCCACATTTTCTTATGTCTCACTGGGATCGAAGAATTTCATTAGAGATAACCATTTTTTTCTTATTTTATTTGTTTTTTAATAACTGATTCATAGTGTGTTTCAGCTTTTACAGCAATATATATATAATATTTTGTGGAAATATGGAAAGAGCAGCAGCCTGGAAGTAACTTTTTGAAAATGGTTTCTGATGTTTTACATCCAAAATATTTAATGATGAAGGAAGCAAATAATAGGTTATTTACTTAACTGCTTTAAGCAGTCGGTGTAATTTTTTTTTTCAGTTTTCTCTTTTCTAAGTCAAAATTATTTTTAAAGAAATTGTTAATAGATTAATAAATGAAACTCAACCAATATAGTTGCTCTTCTTTCCACAATGAAAAGGCCACGCCTGCTGGGTTATCACTGATGGAAAGACACCCTCTTGTGGGCTTCTAATGTAAATGAAATCATTCAGTTAAAGCTCTAAAAAGCACCCAGTTTGCCACAGAAAAATATGAAATTTGGAATCCAAATCAAATAAATCTGAAGAAGCCGATTATAAAAGTTAGCTGCAGACAGTCATAAGAACAGCTGTGGCAGCGTGACTGTTCTGTGACAGATTACACTGTCACAGAACAGTCACACTGTCACTGCTGGACTTAATTAATTAATTAGATCAACATGACGATCAGCATGATTTGGTCACAGTTGGTTACCTGCAGTCACCAACAGAGAGCAGCAGAATACAGACGACATATAGGATGCTCTTAGCAGATTAAAAGTTTAGAAGCTGCCTCTGTGGGAGGGAGTAAACTGCCTGAAGACAATACTGAACCTTGTTTGCATGGTCACATATTTTATATTCCTGCAGGTATATTACAATTAAAAGGAGAAGATGCTGCTTTTTTTTTTTAATGCAGTATGCATACAAATATGAGTGTGCCATTAGAAACATAAACACAGGGGTAGAAACGAAGTATCTACATCTAGTCAGTACAGTTCTGATGTACTTCACTTTACTTCCAAAATCTCCAATTTTGGCCTATATGTTTTATTTCTTTTCCATTTAATATAGCCACGCAATTACTTTTCACTTTGCATTTTAAAAGACAAAACATATCTACTTCTAATAAAGTATGTATTTTTTAATAGATTAAATCACCCAAGAAATCAAAGAGCATAAAAATATCTCCACTACTACAAACTACAGAAACTACACTGACACGAGTGATCCAATTATTCAGTAATACAACACCTATATGGAGTCATGTTCAATTCAATTCAATTCAATTCAATTCAGTTCAGTTTATATAGCTCCAAATCACAACAATCACAATCATCACAACCGTCACTTCAAACCTCTTCATATTGTTAGGTGAAGACCTACAAGAAAGCTGTGTAATTATGACTTTTGAATGTAGTATTTTCACTTGCACCTGAGTACTTTCTCTGTGTTGCAATCCTACTTTTGGTTAGGTACCCGGCTAAATATTTGACAGTATAGATACTAAACTGAAATACTATTTTTGGCTACTTAGCTCCATTTTATACAGCTCCAACATTAAAATACCAGTGATTACCTGATGGATAATGAATGCTTTTACCTGATACTTCAAGAAGTTACTTTAATTTCACATAATTTTTTAAAATAGAAACTCAATAAAGTGGCGCTTTATTTTTCTTTCATACCACCCTGATCTTCACTTTCCCTTGTTTGTCTCTATCTCTGTCTTTCGTGTCTCGAATCCTGCAGCAGGACATCACCTGCTCACCTGGTCGAGGGGTTCATGCTAATCTAAAGCCGATTAAGCTTCTTATGTACTCAGCACTGGTTATGTGCTTTGGTCCAACAAAAATACAGCACAGAGTTGGCCTCTTTACCGTTCCTGCTGACTCTTCACAGCACCCCCTCACATCTGCTCTAACAACACCACACTGGCTTTAATATCATGGCTCGTAATTCCTCATGGCTGAGGTTTTGAGAACATGTGGAATTCAATTCAGATACACACGTTATTAGCGGATTTAGCTTCAACAGGATGGATAAAGAGTACCTTACAGGTTATTATTTACCAATATATGAACCAAAGAGATCAAAGGATTTTCCGACTTGCATCCTCTGAAGTCAAAGCTCATTTTAGAGTAGATTTAAGTCACAAAAAGTGCATAAAACCAAAGAAAAGAACAACTGAGAGTAACATTTGTTGCATGTTTCTTGAGAATGCAGCACACACACATACTGTACACACATGTCCTTACATTGGACATGTGAAAAGTCATCCCATGGCCATGTGAAAGCAGTAATACCTTAATAGCCCTTATCCTATTGGCTTAATAAGAAACCCAGTGGCACTCACAGCATGCCTCATGACTCAAGGTCGAGACAACACAACGCCATCATTGCAGTGCTGTATGTCGTCTCTAAAATCCTTTATTCACGTATACAGTCAGCATAATCTCTCCTCTACACAGTCACACAAAGCCAAGAAAATTATTTGGAAAAAACCCCAAACTTTACATTGATTTAAATACAAGATTCAACTTAATTACATTCTTTTAAAAAAGTTAATTTTTCATCTTTTCTACATCATATACAAAGGTATATACTGTACATACACATATGTCAATATACAGATACTGAATGCACTAGGGAAATATCAAAGAGGATCTGAGATTACAGTACAGGGGTCAGGAACAAAGATTTAGCTGCCAATTTCAGGCCACAGGTTTGGAGTCGCCCCATGTTTCTGAACCTCCCGATTCCCATGCTCAGTCTTGATCCATGTGTTGCACCGTTCATGCATGACTGATTCATTTAATTGGAAATTATACTCCATCTCAGCTGCTTATCCAGTGAACTGGAGTATAAATGGAAGCGAGTCAGAGGGGTTAATTTGTCTGCTTTGACTATTAAGTAGCCTAGACGGGTTAGCAAAAATAAAACACTGTGAAACCTGAGTTAAATATCTTCAATCTGCACCTTTGGCTTCCATGAGAGGGGGGGATTGCATAGCAACCACTATCCCCGCCAAACTATGTGACAGCAAAATAAAGGAGAAAACTAAATGCTTCAGTACATATAACATTTACTTGATTTATAACTTTGCACTTTTTTTGGAGAAAAAAAATGCACAAAGTGTCAGAAAGCAGAACTGTAAACCTAATTAAAAACATGCCGGTGCAAAAACAGACAAACAAAAAAACAACAACCCAAAAACCATGCTGGTGCTTGTTTTACTGGGGAAAACCAAAACTAAAAACCCATCGAGCTGCTATTTATCAAAGTATGAATATGTAATATGATCTTTTCACGTCCATTTCTAATGAGTTCGTAACCCAATATGTGAGTAGGCCTACAAAATAAATGCTGGTAGAAAAATCTCACATGTCTTTCATTTTCTCCTCAGGTGGGAGTGGGGTCAGTTTGTTCAGGTGGGGCTAGCTCAGCTCACTGTTTCAACCGCTGCCTCACCCTCCTCCACCTTGCTGCCTTTGCCCATGGACTTCATTTTGTCCATGATGTCAGTGAACGTCTCCTTCACTGTCTTCTCCAGGAGCCAGCCCTCGCTCTCGCTCTCTGGATCCTCCGGATTAGCAAGGTTAGACAGGGAGCTGTGGACGTACTGCATGCCCACAGTCACACCACCCTGCAAGGGACAGGAACACAGATCTGATAAACTTAATGTGAAATGTAACCATGACACATGAAAGAAAATGGTTAAGAAGGGAATTTATTACACGCTCGTGCTACAATAATTTGATCGAAATTCAAATTTAATCAGAAAGATCGAAAAATGATATCACATAAAGGAAGACATTGCATTAAAGTTAAACAAATGTTTGTGGTTTAGAACATAATAATATCGAGACAATTAGCCAATTAGCAGAGGATATCTAGACAAAAATCTGTATTGTCATCATTATTGGTGATGGAAGTTTTGAATCAGAGCTAAGGAAAAGTATCACCATTGCTCAGCTCCAAATTAGTGGGCCTGTTCTACTCATCTCTAGTTTCATATTTTATTTTTGTACTATACTTATGAAGCATTGCATGTTTAAGTTAAAAATAATATTTATTTATCTTCTACTGGGTCTTGGTGCTGCATGATGCATGATTTTCTCTGACTGGAATAATAGGCGGTGTTCTGAGCTGTTTGTGTGGGATGCCCACATTTAAATATCTAAAAGTATAAAAATTGAGCATTTAGAGCAGACTTAGGATGACCTCATTCTTATAGTTCTGCTATGTAGTTTTATTTAATCTGACAAACCAGGTATAAAAGGTCAACTGTAATGTGTTGGTTGTACATAGTGAATCTTAGCACTCACGGATGCCAAAAATGTGCTGCAGCATAAAGACACTGATTACTTAACTAGAAATTTAATCAATAATGCTCTGTCAGATAATTTAATAAATCCTTTAATTAAATTTCAAGGCAAAAATGGAAAATATCTGATGTTTTCCAGTGTAATAATTTCAACTTCAGAACTTCAGGTTCACTAATAATTTAAAAAAATGGCTTCACCTATTATTTTGAATATCTTCTAAATGCTTAGAAATGTTCGCATGGTTTTTATAAGTAGGACATGAAAAAATAATACAACTTTACATCTTTCAATAAATGTATCTGAGTCAGAAAGTGTGTAATATACTGTAAATGTGTTGTGTTAAGGCAAATATTCAAGCGAGGAAAATGAAATTAAGAGATTTTCTAAATTCTTGAAGTAATCTACAGCCTATAGGGCTAACATCTCATTAGGACAGTTAAGATCCAGTTACTGTAAATGGAGACATCAGGTCAGGAGATCAGACTCCTGGAAATAAGTATTTCCTTGTCACCTCTTGCAGATTAACCCATATGTGTCGGCACAGAGATGCTTGCATAACTCCTCTTTTAAATCTAGGATTCCTCCGAGCGTGCATCTGATTAGCTAAAGCTGTGTTTTTAGAACAAACAATTGTCTGCTGGATTTCTGGAGCATAGATGTTATCTGTATGACTCTGTTTACTGTCTCCTCAAGGTGATGCAGGAACCCAAACTATTTATATCATCACTGTGGTCAATGGCTTCAAGGATTCACCTGTACATGTCTATTTGTTCTGCGTAATCATAAGCAGATAATTTGGCTTTAAAAACAACAACAGATGTTGGCAGTGGAGGCCGAGGAGAAAGTTAAAGAGAGGAAAGAGGACACACATGGCTATTACAGGATTTAGGTAGAAAGTAGCAGGTGAGAAACTGCAGGTGAGCTCAATCATGCCAAAGGTGGCACAGGGTAACTCGATTGTAGGGCAGGAGAAAAGATATTTAGGTAAAGAGGATAGTGGTGTTTGGGAAGGAGATGCAGTAAGTGGATATTACTGATAGCGTGGGCAGACTGTGGAAAGAAGGGAAGAAGCAGGGATGGAGGAAACTGATGGAAGAAATGCCAACTAGGTCAAGGCTTTGCATGTTTATTCACCTGACCTCCTACTAGCTGGACATTAAAGACTTTCTCTCAATTCCAGTCATTTAACTGAAAATGGTCTGAAGAAAAAAATGCAGAACAATATAAAAGTGATTCAAAATCTAGTCTGTTACAGGTACAATATTTGAGACTTAAGAAGACTATTGTCACTTTGATCTGCTGAGAGGGGACGCTTCAATCCATAAGGTGTGCAAGTATGTTATAAGTTGGTGTCTATTTTTTTAGGCCCACTATGCAACTGGAGCAAATGTGATGAGGTAACTCGAGAATTTCAGTAAAAATAAACTAAGAACTGATTTTTCTTGAAGAAAAAAATCAAAATATTTATTTCCAACTGTTCTTCCAAAGTGACTCTTGCAAAGTGAAATGTATTGCTTGGCCTGTTAGAGACTGTCAAATCCACTGCATGGAAGTGAGTTGGACTGAAGTCATAAGTTAAGGACAGAAGGGGAGGTTAACCAGTTGCCAAACCAACCAATTTGTCTTTGTTCATGTAAAAATTAGAAGTACTGCTTGAAAACACTTAGACACATAAATATCTCTGATTTGTCAGATGGCATGGGCTGTAGTATTTGTATTATTATTCTGAATATTTCCCGATTATTTCTCATTTCAAATACAACATTTCCCTGTTCAGAATTCTTTGGATGTTAACATAGCCCATTGGGAATATGTAAAAACATTGCTTAGTGCCCATTTTCCTATCAGCTGTTTCTGTTGTAGGCTCCGCCAACAGATTTCAAGGCTAGAGTAGTGCTCAAAAGAACAGTCCGTGTTTCTGATTAGAATGACTAACACACCTGCCTAGCTTCGATTCAGCTATCAGCAGGGTTGTTGCTATTTCCAGATATTGATATGCCAAGCTTATCAAGAAGCAGATCGGCTGTTTGTATCTTCAAACAAGCCTTCCACCAGTGGACAATGCAAGGCTGCATGCAATTGAGAACATGGAGTAGAAATATATACTTTTTTGTAATAGAGGTCACAACAACAATATTTTATGCATGTAAGGTCACTGTTGCATTTAGGGGATTTAAAAAACGCCCACTACAATTGAAACGCTCAGCAACTCTCAAGCAGTGCCTTCTATTGGTTATTTTCTTTCCATGTGAATAGATTAATGAGGACATACTGTTTGCAAAACCGACATTAGACAGAGAAAATGTTGAAGACTAGAAGACATAATTAGACATTTATGCTTGATCTCCATTCCTCCATGCAATTGATAGTGCATGGGATTGTCCTAACTTTTAAATGAAGCTGAAAAAAACTACATTTTCCAACTAAGAAGTGAACATTGTTTCAGTTAATATTTTTATGTAAGTCTTTTATGTAAGGCACTGACCTCCAGCATAGTGACCAGTATCACCAGGGCTCCGATGGTGTTCATCATGCCGCCATAGTAGGACAGTAGGGCATCGCGGCATCCCCGCTTCCACACGTTGAGATCCTCTGTGTAGTGGTCATAACTGTAGTGGGCAGAGTTGTTGGTCATCTGTGCCTGAATGCAGGGTCTGGGGGAACTGGGGTTACAGCAGCTGAAGGGCACTCCGTCCATCAGATACTGGCCATCAACATTACTGCCAATGCGGCTAGGAAGATGAAGAACAGTGTCATGTTACAAAGGTTTGGAGGTGAAGATGATGTTAAAGGTCAGAAATGGGCTGTTACTTGAATTAGCATGCCTGTGTTAGACTTTAGATTTAACTGGAATCCATACATTACTGCAGTTCATTAGGGGTTGTATTATATTTTGCAGTACAATCTTACGTTAACAATAAACAACATTAAATCACCCATCCAACCTTCACAAAGCAAGCCCGAATTGGCATTCAGTCGTCAGCTAACATTTTCCATCACACACTTCTGTTTCAAAATATCTAAGGGGTTCATATTAAGGTTTGAACAACTGCAATAAGCAAGAAGGCAGGCACTCAAACACTGAAATTAGAATCACTGCTCAGTCTGAGTAGCTGATCTTCACTGTGATTGAGAGTGGTAGGTCAATGGAAAGACAAGTGTAATTGGATCACAAAGAACTGGGGGGTGTCAGATATGTATCAGTTATTTCTAGAAATGTCACCACCTACTTGAGCTCTCCAAATTGTGACCCGGACAACTTTTTGGTCAAAAGCACAGAGACTTTATGATGTAGAATAATTCTGGAGTTACTGTTACTAAGAAAGTCGGAAGTGAAGCACAACAAAGACCTGTAATGGCACCACAACAACACTGACCCCAAATGCTGCCCAGTTAGAGAACTCTAAAGGATAGCTGTTTCCTGTTTTCATGATAACGCTGTTGTCCTTTCTTTATGCTAATGTGAGCATCTCTGGCTACAAAATTTTTGACTGGCAGTGCTGTTACTGGAGTGCTGCCATGTCCTCTGCTGATTGGACAAGACACCGGTTCATGAAGGACAAGACACTGTAATCCTGGAGATTAAACACTAATTATGTCCCGGCACAGAAAATTGTTTACAAAAAGTTAATTGGTGCTGGTTGCCTGAGACATAAACAAGCTACTGCGAAGACTTCACGTAGGACTTGACTGTATCTTTTTCTGCAACCATTCACTAAAGTCAAGATCTTCATATAAAAATGCCCCCAGATCTCTTCTCTGACCCCAAGAACACATCTCCACTATGAACTATAGCGATCACCATTTCTGCTATGGTAATCCTCAGTGGATGAAAGTAAGTATTATGCCTGATCTGATCTACCTTCATTTCAAATCCACTTATACTGAACTCTAACTTTGCACAGATCACCCCACCTCAGCAGCTTGGTGCACTTAGGTTCAATGGCAATCCAAAAGCATTCATTTTACTTCCACGTTATACATTAAATATCTCTGCAGCTTTTAAAGCTTACAATAAAGGATTTAACTTTTAAAAATCTCTGTCACTTACTCTCTGACTTCCTTGGTGCTGAAGTCCAGGTAGCGGTTGCTGACCCACTGAATCTCAAACCAATCTCTGTAGTTGTCATTTCCACAGCAACGAAACTCAATCTGCATCAAGTCCAGGGTCCTCTTCATGTAGCAGCGTCCCGGTGTGTCGGTGTCCTTGTAGTACCTCATGCCGTTCCTCAACCCTTCAGCCAGGGTGAACTGCATAGGGATTCTCATCAAGAAACACAGCAGGGCCGTGACAAGCAGCAGGGCGTTGAATCCCACACAGAATACCAAGTAGGTCTTCAACATGGGCTTCCACTTTGCAAACTTTTCGGGGTCCAGTGAGTCATAGCAGACTTTGCCTCCAAAGACATTGATGCTGCAAGCTATTAGGCCCATGAGAATAAGCAGATTGGGCAAAAAATGGCTTTCATTGTTGTCCATAAGTTCAGAGCGTTTTCGCAGCTCGATCTTGAAGAACAGGCCCATGCTGAGGACTAACACGCCGGCCAGAACAGCAAACCAGTACATGAACCAGACTGACTGAGCCAGCTTTACTCGCTTTTTCAGATCAAACTTAACTGGCAACAAAGCCATTCTTCAATCTGTGATATGTCCTTGCTTGTGAAAAACACTGCAGGAGTTCCAAGATTTCCCCTTCGGTTTAGATAAAGTTCTTGAATATGCCAACCTGCAGTTCCCTGTTTGTTTGTAATTAATATTTCCTCTGGCTGGTCCAAAAGAACAGAAGAGTCAGCTCAGTCTGTAATCCATCCTATGGCAAAAGAACAGGTATAAAGAAGTCAGGAGAACAGCAATGGATCCTTATTTTAAAGGTTCTTCTGCACCATTGTGTCATAAACTTCAGTGTTCAAAAGGGTTTATTTCTTCAAACCTTTACAGGAGAGGCTAATGTTGTGTTCTCTCAAAGAGGTTGAGGATGGCCGGGGATCCTCATGATTAAACTCAAAGTTGCAGTACGTCATGCTAAGCCCTTGTAAGCAGCCTGATCCAATTTACAGAAGATGAGCCTGATCGTAAGCTGCTGCCAGGGGCCATAATTGGTTTGAGTGTTCATGTGGTCATGGTTGCCTTGATCAAACACATCAGGAGCAGCACAAGTTTCAGCAGATGGTTGACAAAGATAATGGACATGACAGTAGGGCTATGATGGAGCCTAATCATTCATAGGTATGGGGTCCACAAGCTCAACACAAACCAGACGTCTTCACAACAGAGCAAAAACACTGAGTTAATAAAGCCCCAGTAACACATTTACAGAGACAAATTTCAGGCTCACATATTGGAGTTTCCACTATGACTGTACTTTGGAAGTAATTGTTTAATAAATCAAGACCAAACTGTGACAAACTGTACAGATTAAAATTTAGCTTAAACATTATTAAACATGAAAATTAATTGTTTGTAGTAAACTTTGTCTGGCAAGCCAATAAAAATATTCTCTTGCTTTCATTGATGTTCTTGTTGTCATTTGCTATCTTGGCAGTTAGAACCAACACAGCGTCTGGCACATACACGAGCCAGATACTTATGCTGATCAAAGCCAGGCCTTTCACTGAACAGTTTATTCTACCTTCTCCTTGTGGCTGGATGTGAGAGCTGCAGTGTTGCTAAATTTTTACCAAATGCAATTAGAACACTGAATGCTCAATCTCCTTATGCTCTTTTCACAATGTCTTGCATCAAACCTTTGTGCGTGTTTAGCACTGTCTCACTAACTATATTTATGTGTTATAATCATAAATTTGCAGTTGTCATAGACATGAATGTCATGCTAACACCAGGTATTCAATGATTTATTTAAACTGTTGGCCAAATGAATATTTCACAGCACTACTGGTTTATTCAGCAAAGACATGTTGTACTGTCTACAACCTGAGTGAACGACTATAGATTTTAGGAAGCAGCTGCCAAAAGCTCTTTCTTTTCTACCTCATGCAGTAACCCTTGATAATGTGACACATGTGTTTAGCAGATAATACTCTTTATTGCGCTTTATTTCAAACCCGGGCTGTCCACTACATTTTATATTATCAGATATTTGCTTTGATTGTTTTAAGTACATTTATTAAGCCATTTTATTTTTAATTTACTTACTTTATTAAATTTTAGGAGCCATTTAACTCTATATTGCAGTTTTATTCTATTATCTTCAGTTTTTCCATAGCATTCCATTTTTGATTCTTTCTTATTTTTTTGCTTTTTCAATGGCGTTGACTGTATTTTAATTAAAATTAACACATTGAGGTCTTTTCTTTGACTATTTTTCTCTTCCTCCTTTATTTTGTGTAACTTACATTACCTTTATGGGCTATTCTATTCTTCTATTGATCAGAATATTTAGCAATTTTATTTTCTGAGCTATTTTGCTATGATATGTTTAATGTTTTGGCTGGTGTAACAGGAATTATTTGACTTTTAGCGCTTTAAAAAATTCTGTTCTAGTGATTGCATGGCTTTTTAAAAATTATCATAAATGTATCAAATGCAATGTTTTCTTTTTCTTTAATGACACATATCAGTGTGACAAAAAATCAATAAGATCTTAAATTTTCCTGGAAAGTAATTCTAAATGTAATGATGGATTGCTTTGATTATGATGACTCCCATTTTCTTCTTTTCAGAAATCATTGTTCTTGATTACCAGACCACTGAGAGTACTCAGTCTCCACCACCACTGCATGCTCTTTTAAGAAAGCTTTACATAATGCTTCACAAATACTTAGACTGTTTAATCATGACTTTAATTTTAGTGGAAATTAAAATGAATCAGCAGGAGTTTTAAAAGGCAGAGTTGGTAGAAAACAGCCTGAACTATAACAGACTTAAAAATAAAAGTCATGTAAGTGATCTCAGAATTGGTGTCTTAATATTTTTGTGTAATAAAGATTTATTCTTCATTCCCTCTGCAAGAAAACCTATATAATTTCCTCATCTCTCAAAAGATGCACATTTCACATTAGCTCTAAACACTACTCTTTTTTCACATATTTCAATGCAAAAAATATTCAATATAAACATGGCCAAATTAATTATGCCCTGAACTTTATGGTCATCAGAAAATACATCTTGAGAGCGCATGAAGGCTTGAGTTCCTTCAGTGTTGGTGAAGTCTTACTGAAACTTTATCAGTAACTTAGCAAGAACAGTAGCTAATGGAATTCGAGTTTTCACGGGGTGCTCTACTTTGTTCTTGGGTCAATGACCAACCTATGTCCACAAACTTGTTTTTTAACTGCATATTACCTGTTCTTCACTGCAGCATTTTTTTTCCTCAGCATGGGAGTTTATGACATAAACAGCTACACAATAGAATACGTACTGACTTCTCTGAAATATGGCTTGGGGGGTTTTCAAAGAAGCCATCCAAAGTTGGATCAGACTGAACCGGTTTGATTTCCTGCGGTGCCCAAGTAGTGAAAACATTCCTTGTGATATTTATGATGAAATTCCATGGCTAAACGCAGACCATACATAATGATTGAGTATGTTTTGGCCCCTTTATTCTCCCAGATCTTACTCTTCCTCCCCTAAGTACCACTTTTCATTCTGCAAAATTTCCTGTTAATCCCAAAGAGGTACACATGCAGTATGAATTTCTGAATACTTGGTCTGTTTATACACCGCTTTATAAATGTGGTGAATAGACTCAAAACTTCACATAAACTGTAAAAATCTGCTAGTTGTTGAATTGGAATAATTATATGGTTGACATTAACAGTGATAACATGTGACTAATCATGGGAGTAACATAATCAGTATTCCTTGGCTGCTACTTTTCTTTCTCTGGTGTGACAGAGAAACTGAAAATCTTCATGTTTTGATCTGTTAGATAAAACAAGTGACTCTGTCAAACTCAGCCTGTCCCAGTGCCAAACGAAATCTGCCTTTGAGCTTAGACTCCTCAGAACCAGACTTATTTTTGAAAAAAGAACAGAAACACTGTAACAGCCCAAATGAGGTGAATTTTTTTTATTAATGAAGATTATATACATGAAATAAAATGGACATTAAATGTGCATTCTGGCTGCAAGCAGTTCATGTGAAATTTCTACTGCCATTTGTTTTAGTGCAAAAATCACAGTCTAGGAGTCCCAGTTGGCTTTTCTGTCTGCTTCTGGAATAACAGTCCAATTTGGGGAAGGCGTTCCAGCAGCAAGCCAGTTGAAGTCATCCACCTGACTCCAGTTGTTTCGGGCCCGATCCAGCCCAGACACAGTGAAGTCCTCTTCCAGGGTGGGATAAGACCATGTGAATGGGGCAAAGCTCACTGTGTGACAGTCCTCTATGATGGCTCGGCTGGTGACGTGCAGGTACACTCGTGTGTCAGTTGTGTTGTGGGTCCGCAGCTGCTGACAGGGGAAGGCCAGCACGCTGTTTCTGCAATTATCTACAAAAACTGAACTGGACACCGGGCCGCACAGGATCTCACAGCCATCGATGTGTTTCAGGTGCAGCGTGCTGGGGGAGCCGAACAGACGAACTTTGCAGTTGGTCAGGTGAGTGAGAAGCACATCTCGTTTTTGGATCTCTTCAGCCGTCTTGGTCAGAAACTCACTGATCACGTTGGAGAAACCGCACTGCTCGGCGGGTGCTGCTCCATCTACCTGCGTCCTACCCATCTCTGCAGGTGCACCTTTATCAAGGGGAGGGGGGTGAGCATCTTGGTCAGAGGCTTTATCTGTTGCCTTGGTGCGAGTTCGAAAGGCAAACTTCTTCCTGGGCAAAGCCTCCTCTTTGGTCTCAGAGAGGGAGGTTTGGAGTTTCTGGAGAGCAGCCTGGGCTTGCCTGAGCTCGTACTGCGTTAGAAACTGCATGCTGTCATTCAGAAACTTTTGCAGCTGGAGAGTTTTGGCCGTGGCCTCTTCCAGTTTCTCAGTCACCACAGCGCGCTCAGCTCCGGAGCAGCTGGACAGCAGCTCCTCTATACACGCCCGCTCCCTGTTGAAGGCGCTGGAGAAGTACTCGCTCTTCTCCTCGGCGACAGAATGGCTCTCTTTAGCCTCCTTCCTCCGCTCGGCATCCTCGATCCTCGCCTGGTGCCGCTTCTGAAGTCGCTCTTGTATCCTGGCCACCCCACTTTCGCCAGAAAACCCATTTTCCTCGTTACCTTCTATCAACGATTCCATATTGTCGCACTGCTAGTTGTGTCGGAAGTGACGACGCTCTTCTTCGTGACTATAGCAAAGCCAACATAAACACTGTGGCACACCGCCACCTGCTGCATCGGAGCTTCGAAGCTAATTTTAAAAACTGAGCAAAAAATGTTTTAAAGGGGAAAAGATGAAACAAAACCTACAATTTAACCACAAAATATATAATTTCTTCTAAATATGGTCTCTTTATAAGCTTCGACAGACTTGTTTGCCTTTTGAACAAAATATTTGAAGCCAGTAACTGGCTAATTATAGCAAGTGGGCTTTTTTTTTAGCCTCTGTGTAATAGAATATAGTATGTATATTAATGTTAATAATAATGATGATACAGCTCGACCAAAATGTTTTTGAGTAGATATTTCCCCCCCCCAGCATTTTAAAGTAAAACAAAAATAAATAAAGATGAGTAAATACTTGAAAATTTGCATTATTTCTTTAAATTATTTTTATATTTATATATTTCCATTCATTAAAACAAGAAACAACCTTTTTATTTTTTTCATATCATCTTTATTTTATCTACCCTGCTCTATACAGTTTACCTTCATCTATAGCGTGTTTTTATGAAACACATTACAGATATAGAAACCAAATACATTTAAATAGGATGTCATTTACTCATCTGTCGTTTACCGAAAGGTCACATCCGCCTGGCGGACAGTTTTTGTGCAGGTTGAATGAATCAAAAGTAAAAGTAAATAGAGCTATAAAGATATGAAAGTAAATATCAAAGTATTAATTTGAATTGCACACAATATCTTAAAGACCATTTACAATTAGTGCTGTTTATGTATAGAAATATGAGCTATTACACTGAACTGAACTGTACTTTTTTAGTAACATTTTCTTTAACTTTTTTTATAATAAAGACATCACATACAACATTAGAAGGTAGAAGAAATATAATTTTTAGTAGAAAGTGTGTGTAAAATGCGATTGGGTTACATATAAAAAAACAATAAGTGTAATAAATGTAAATGCTTTGCTTTGTTTTAAAGTCTGACTGCTTTCTGAATACGAAATAGGCTTCTGAGCAGGTAACTAGGCATACCTGAGCAACAGCCAGGTGTGGCACACACAAAGGCCCGCCCTCTACTGTTGGTAGTGATTAAGTGTAATAATGTTTATCCGCTATTTATAAAGACAGAGCCACGTGTAATTATAATTCACATAAGTATTAAAAATAGTTTATTAATTATTTGCGGTTGTTTTTAAGGTTTCGTATTCAAATGCATGGAGCCATATGCAGCCGTTGAGGACCGCTGATTTCGCTGTGTGCACTACCCCAACAACAACCCGTGCGGTGATGGCGAGGAAACCCCGTTGACAAGGCACTGCTTTTTCATGACGGTGAGTTTCCCTTTGAGTGTATTATAATTTTGTGATAAAAATTTCAAGGAAAAAACACACACAACCTCCTTCCTCCCTTCCTTCAGGGAGGGAAGAGAGTTTGAGCGGAGAGAAAAATCTATCCGAGACAGAGCAGGGACAGTGAGAAAAATATATGAGTGGGAGAGGGAGAAGGAGGAGGAGGAGAAGGAGGGGGGGAGCAAATTAAAAGTTGCCAAATGGAGATATTGGGTTTCAAGAAGGAGTGAGACAGGACTAAAAGGGTTTGCCTCTTTTTGAGTCGTCTTTATGTTATGCTAATCGGGATAAATATTTATGGCTCGACGCGGTTTTAGCCCTTTTCGACGGATTCTGGCTTTCAAAATAGGCGTCGTCATCGACGCTGCGGCTAGCTAACCAGCGCAGGCCGATGTTTAAAGTTAAAAATGTGGCGGAGCCGTTGAGTTAAAGACCCGAGCAGGACACGGACTGGGGACTAAAAGTCCCAGGTTGAAACGCGTCGATTCGGCTATATCGAGGCAAAAATGTGACGTTTTTCATGCTGGCAGACGAGCCACATAGAGGACAAATGAAAGCCTTCCCCAACAGAGAAAGAAAGAGCACGTCAGCGACGACGGGCGTTTTGTGCTGCTTGAATGCGATTATCACTCTCTGTCGATTCAGTCTATTTTTGGAAATAAAACTTGCAAGCTGTACATTAGCCATGTTTTGTGCGGCTTTAACGGCGGGGACTAGCCGTGGATTTGGGTCGAAGCGCACGTGCTGTGCTGGATTTCGGTGGCTGTGAATTTGAGCTCGAAATTAGGCAAAAACATGTAACAAGAAATGCGGATTTGTTTGATCCAAACTGGCATTAAAGCTGCAAATCTGGCGATATCGAGCTAGATCACATTTTTTTTTGAAGGTTATTATTCTGGCCAGCATAAACAGCTCGGTCATTTCATTTTTAATGTAGCTAACATTACAATTTGAGGTGGTCGTTTGTAAACGTTTTACATGCTGGATTTAATTGGATAATATAGATTTTTACAGCCCGTATTTGATGCCTTTTTTGTGAAGTGTTTATGGCTTAGTTTCCGTTGTTTTTGTCTGGGAACCTCGACATGGTTTTCTGTAACATTTCAAGTTTCGAAGGACAAAGGACACTCGCTTGCTCGACGAAAAAATGTCGTGTTATTTGCTGTGGACACACACACAAAAAACACCGTGTTTTTCCTGCGATTTAAATCGCTCAAGCGGCTTTTGTTTTTGCTTCAAACTCCAAACACAATCTGTTTAAACGGCCTAATTTGTGCAGCAGCCCTGTCCTGTCTTTGTTCTCGCTCAACCAAAGATGGAGGCTCAACGTGGCTCTGCTGTAAAGACAGCTAAGGCATGGTAACAGCCATTTTGTAGAGTTGCAGTTGCCTTTCTTGGGAAAACAAAACCTACATTTCCCCAGTCACCTGCAAACACACACAGCAAAATAAAGTTGAATGTGATAAAACCATTTTATTCACATGCTCTGTTAGTGATTACATGAGTTTTTATTATTATGTGATACAGTAAATAAAGCAGCCATGACCATTTACTTACACACAGTGAATCATTTAAGTGCCATTTAAAAAAACAACCCTAAATCCCCAATTATTAAGTAGCACCAAGCTGACTGACTGACACAACATAAAGCCACCAATACCTCTTTCAATGGAGAGATGAAACCCAGAACATCAACCAGAACTATAATGTATAAATGTTGCAGGGTGGGGTTATTTACACTCAAATACTCTTTTTCACTCTGCACACTGGAAAGACAACCAATGTGGGACAGCAGAGGAGCTTTATGGGTGGGAGTTTGTCATAGCTAAGCATTTGTAGGAGGGGATGAAGGCCATTCTGTCCTTATGTACTGAATAGCAAATATGTACCCCCCCCCCCCCCCCTTCCTTTCCCCCCCCCTTTTTTCCCCCTCCCCCCT